>JAPPVO010001991.1:0-27995 GCA_030407325.1 Camellia japonica | reverse complement strand
AATTGGTTTTTTTTTTTTTTTTTTCACGAAGGACCTTTGGCGACTAAAATTTTAGTCGCCAAAAGTGTTTATTTGGGCGACTAAAACGGTTTTAGTCGGCGATCATGGACATTGGACTATTGGCGACTAAAGATTAGTCGCTAAATGTGTGATTTTAAAAAGTGTAAATCACTATTGGCGACAAAAAGTTGGTCACTAAGAGCTATTTTTTTGCCGACTAAAAAAATTAGTCGCTGAAAGTAAAAACTCGACTTTCGACGACTAAAACGGACTTTTGGCAACTAAAAATTTAGTCGCCAAAAATGCTTTTTCTTGTAGTGTGGACAAACCGAGCCCTCTCTCACTCTCTCTCTCTCCCTTCTCACTCACAAATCCGGTGTCTTTGCAACGCTGCCGGAGTCCGACACCAACCTCTCTATTTACTGACTGCCATTACGAACGAAGAACCACCTCCGTTGTATATCTCTCCGCTACTGTCGTCGTCGTCTTCTATCTCTCTCCGTCGCCGCCGCCATCCCCCTCAATTCTCTGAGATCCTCTCAGATCTATCCTCTCAGATGATCTGTCGTACCCAACGACGACGTCAAGCATCAAAACTCTAGCGTCGATCTGAGTGAAGTGAAGGAGGAGCATGAGGAACTACGACGGTAAAAGCTTGAAGAAGTTCTTACTTTTTTTTCTTGTAAACCTTAATAATTGGACATATATTTTTAACAGTTAGGAAAAAAATAAACAAATATTTTTTTAACAAATAAAAAAATGAACAAATAGCAGATAAAAATTTCACAGATAATTTTTTTTATAGATTTTAGACAGATAGTAAGAGAAATTCATAGATTTTGAACAGATAGTGAGATAAATCCATACATTTTGAACAGATTAGGGAAAAAAATTTAACAAATACATATAAATTTAAACATATGGTCAAAAAAAATTGAACAGATTGAAAATAATTTAATAGATAGATATAAATTTGAATAGATAGTCAAAAAAGTCAACAGATAAATTAAGGGGTAAAATTGAAAATAAAATGTCCTTCAAAACTAATAAGAATTTCTCATCAAACTATTTTATAAAAGGTGGACCTTTTATCAACAAAAAAATATCTACTAAATCTAATGCCTTGAACAGTTGCTAGAGTGGACTTTTCAACAATTTTCTCTAAAAAATACTCCTTATGTTAAGGATTCATTTGGAAAGTGGGTTGGTTTTTTGGCTTTTTAGCTATTTTAGCCTGGGGCTAAAAAGCCTCGTCTGGGAAGGGTTTTAATTTTTTTTTTAAAACTTTTTTGTGACAGAAAGAATGTAATGATTATGGATTAGATGTGATATTTTGTTTTTATTAGATTAAAAAACCTATTTTGTCTTTTTGAAACTAAAATAGCCCTTAAACCCAACTTAACCTATCTTCCCAAATAGAGGCTAAGTGTTAACTTTTCTATTGAAAAAAAAAAAAAAAAAGCTAATTGGATAAAAAAAGAAAGTGAGATTGAATATAAGGACTTAAGGTTAATAAAAAAAAATACTCTTATTGCTTGAGTAATACATAACATATAATTAGTAATCTATTTAATTTTTACTTATTTGAATTGAACACGTGTTACATGTTTCAGCCACAAATATATATATATATATATATATGCAAATTACAAATATTTAAAACTTCTAAAATTATATCATATCATTTGTTAGTACACTAATAATATATCTAATACATATAATATTATTCAAATCCTTAACATTAATATTAGATTAACAAGTGAGATAATAAGTACAAAAATGTTTGAGACCTCTAAATAAAGAGCTCTAAAGGGAGCTCTAGAGGTAGGCCCCACTTTGTAATTTGATGTGTTTTGACTTATAATGTTGCATTATATATATATATATATATATATTTATGTATTACACATTATTATAATTAGCATTAGAACTCCAGCTCTAATACTCTCTATCATCACTCTACAGGCTGGTTTGGCATGTTAAAAAAAAATCAAAAAGTCAAAAACTACTCAAAAAGCAAAAAAGTTATCACTATTCACAAATTAAAAATATAAAAAAATTTAATTTTCACAATATTAGTACAATCCAAAAAGCTACACAGTGATGGTACTGAAGTGATGAGAAATTTACGCAGTGATGGTACAAAACAAAAATTAAAATATATATATTCATAAGTTGAGGTACTGTTGGGCCCGTGGGGGCCCATCACGGATCCCGCTTCGATAATCCGCAACCATTCAATGTATAGAACTTATCAAGTATTATATGCCTTAAAAAAATACATTGATCGGATATGAATAGCTATGTGATCAATCAGATTTTTTCTAGTCGTTTATTTTTCACCGTCCATTTTTCTCATACAAAACTGTTTTGATCACATAACTATCGATATCCGATCAAAGTGATTTTTTATAAGCATATAGTAATCAATGAGTTCTACACATTGAATGGTTTGGATTATCGAAACGGGACCCGTGGTTTACCCCCACGAGCCCAACAGTACCCGTGAAGCCTCATGTTATATATGCATATGGTTTAGATTCTTCTCATCATTTCAACCATTCCGTACGGTCCTTCTGCAGCACTGTCATTGATAAGTCTAGAATGTAGGGGTAAAAACGTAATTTTGCTATTTTATATAGTATTTTAATATATATTTTTTCGTAAAAAGACAAAAAATATCTCAAACAATCATATTTTTTTCGTCTACCTTTTAGTCTAAAAAATCAAAAAATACACTTATTTAAGACACCCCAAGCAATTCCTAAGTATATGATAAATATAACATGTTGTACATGTTTGGGGACGAAAACGTGTGGATGATCTCATAATCAATTAACGCATTGAAGTTTGGGGGAGAGGAGGGGAGGGAAGGGAAGCAACTAAGTTCCTAGTTGGTTGTTGAGCCCATACTCCTTCCACACAATGTTCATGAATTTCTCACTTTTTATTTTTTATTTTTTTTAAGCGTACGATTTAATGTGCCAATTTTGAAAATGATTTATGTGATAATCAATTGAAAATCAAGAGAAATAAAATATCTCTCTATCAGACACAAACACATGCATACAAATTAAAAAATTCAAAAAATTGTAAAGTTTTCATAATTGTGAAAATTTCACAAATTTTATCAATTTAAATCATAATCTTTTGATTTTTTTCAATTTAAACCATTCGTTTATTTTTGTTAAGTAAAACCAATGAATTTTTTTTAATCATTAAACTCAATAAAAGTATATAAAATATTTTTTTTATTGAGTTTAATGACTAAAATATCATTTTCGGTACTTAACGAAAATAAACAATTAGTTTAAATTGAAAACAAATCAAAAATTTAAAATTTAAATTGACAAAACAAAAAAATTCATAATTTAGTATCATTCATCAGTTATGCTAGCATCTCATTCAAGTAATTAAAAAAAAAAAAAAAAGAGTAAAATAATATCTCTCATATACAAAAGGAGCCTTAATATTATATTTATCCTTTTTTTTCAATTTACACATCGTTCAATCTGTCGATCAAGATTAGAAAGTCTCTTTATGTATCTCTCATGACAGGTTCTATCCTCAATATTATTTTTTTATAGTACTGATGATCTAGAGCTCTAAAAGTAAAGCTCTAAACAAAGCTTCACTGTATTGGCACTTTCAAAAAAAAAAAAAAAAAATCTAGCCAAAACATCACATCGACCTATGCAATTGCCACATCATTGTTACTCTAGAACGCCGAAATATTTTTTTTATTTTCTATCATCCTTTCGGTCTTAACAAAAGGCAAATATATTACAACAATGATTTATCCCACTAAAAACACCACTACTAATAGCACTAATGCATTAAAAAAGTTAAAAAAAAAAAAAAATACAACTCCAAGACCAAAACATCACATCATTACTGACGGGACCACTACCACCTAATTAGTGGGAGCACTAATTAGTGCTCCCAAGCATTTTTCAATATATTATTTCTTTATATCTCTCACTTTTATACTCTTAAAAACGTGACCTCCCTTGTGGAAAAAGTTGAGCATAACACACCTCACAACAAAAAGGTACGCATATTTTATTTTGTTGTCATTAACCCATATCAAAATATGAATTTGTAGCAAATTAAAATAAACTGCTAACATATGAATTTGTTTAACTTGAATTTGTTCGAATAAGTCTCTTCCTGAGAAGAGTCGCGAGTCTTTTCATTCGGATAAATTCAAGCTAAATAAATTCTGTAAATAAATCATTAATCTAAAACAAAACAATCCACCTCGTTATCTTTGCTGCAAAAAAGTAATCATCCCCTTTTAATTTATTATCAAATTTATAATAAGTACAATTATTTCATAATAAGGCCTATGACTCTGTTAATTGGTCCTTTTTGCTATCTATGATGAAGAATTTTGGTTTTGGAGCAAGTGGCTGGCTTGGGTGCAGGAGTGTATATCGAATATTCGAGTCTCAGTTCTTGTGAATGGTTCCCCTACATCGGAGTTTAGTCCATCTCGAGGCCTTAGGCAAGGGGATCGTCTCTCCCATTTCCTTTTCAATATGGGTAGCTGAGGGCTTTAACATCTTGTTGACTAGGGCTGGGGAGTTAAATTTATTCAATGGTGCTATTCTTGGGGCTAACGAAATTTCAGTGTCCCATCTTCAATTTGCTGATGATTTTGTTATTTTTTGTGAGGCAGAATGAGGAGAAGTGGTGAATATTAAGATGATTCTTCGATGTTTTGAACTAATTTCCGGGCTCCGGATCAATTATCACAAGAGTGTGATTTCTGGCGTTGGAGTACAAGATGACTTGTTGGCTGAAATTGCTGGTAGGCTGAATTGTAAGTGTCAAAAGCTTCCATTTAAGTACCTTGGGATGCCTCTTGGGGCTAATCCAAGGAGATTGAAGACTTGGAAGCCTGTTGTGGATAGAGTTAAAGTTAAGTTGGCTAGTTGGAAAGAAGGTTCTTATCCCTTACAGGAAGACTAACTCTTATCAAAGTAGTTTTGTCTAGCCTCCCAGTATATTATCTCACTATTTAAGATGCCTGAAGGAGTTGCTAAAGAGTTAGACAAGATTCAAGTCGCTTTTCTATGGGGTGGATCTGTGATTAAGAGCAAGATACACATGGTTAAATGTTCCGAAGTCAGTAGAAGTGTTATTAAATGAGGGTTAGGCATCAAGAGTCTTAGGGATGTTAATGCTTGCTTGCTACTTAAGTGGTGGTGGAGGTTTGGCGGTGATAAGAATTTGTTGTGGAAGAAAGTTTTATGTGGGAAATATAACATCCAAGGCAGCAAGTGGTACCCAAATACGGAAGCCTCCCAGATGCATTCTCGGTTGTGGAAGGATATACTCTCAGTGGCAGCTTCCACCCCTGCCCTGCATAGTTTCTTTATTAGCAATACTTTCATATCAGTTGGTAATGGGGATAGAACTCTTTTTTGGGAGGATAAGTGGGCTGGTGGTAGGTCTCTAAAAGATGATTTTCCTCAACTCTATCGTATCTCTCCTGACAAGCTGAAAACAATTAAGCAAGTGATTGAATTAAGAAGGAGCCTATATGAATGAGAGGAATGCTTTAATAGAATGCTCTGAGATTGGAAAAGGAAGAGGTGGTTCGTTTGGTTAATTTGGTAAATAACACTCGTGAGTTGAGAGCTGATAAGGTTGATGCTTTTTGTTGGGGGGTTGAAAATTCTGGTTGTTTCAACGTATCATCTGTCTATAGGTGGTGTGAGAACAGTCTACAATCTACTGACTATGTTACTATCTCCAAGATGATTTGGCAGAGTGTCTCTACTTCTAGAGCAAAAGCTTTTGTGTGGCTAGCTTGGAGGCAAAGGCCAAAAACGTCCTTTTTCCTTCAGCGGATTGGTGTCATTCCTGCTACTGCTAATACCCAATGTGTGTTTTGCAAAGTTGAAGCAGAGTCGGTCAATCATGTTCTGTTGTGGTGTCTTTTTCTGGAGGGTGTGGGCTGATATCTTTCTCTGGTGGGGGTCTCAGTGGGTTATGCCGGCAACAGTGGATGGAGTTTTACAGTTTTGGATCAGGTTTTCAGGTAATAGTTTTAAGAGAAAAGTTTGGAATGTGTTACCTATTGCTTCCTTGTGGTCTATTTGGAAACACAGGAATGAGGTGTTGTTTTCTGATCTGCAACCAGATCTGTATGGGCTATGTGATCTAATTAAATCAGGACTGCTATGTGGATTAGAGCTGCTGACTTGAAGCTGCCTTTCTCTGTCAATGATTTCTTGTTTAACTTACAACAAATTAAGTTTTGTAGAAGAGGGATATGTTGAAGCTGTGTGTAGCTGGGGAGTGTTATTAGCCTTATTTCTTATTTCTTTTCTATTCAGATGATTGGTGCTTTCTGATCTATTTTGAAGTGGTGCATGCCTGCTACTTAATTTTCTGGTGCCTACTGTTGGCTGTTTTTCTCTGGTTTTGGGTAGTGGTATGAGGTACTAGTTTGAAGGTGTGCATTCCTGCTACTGATCTGCTGCTGGTGTTTTTCTGATCTGCTGCTATTTTCTGGTGCCTGCTGCTGGTACTTTATTGGTGCTACTTGCTGGGTTTTTCTTCTCCTATGTTTTGGTTGTTTTTCTCTGGTTTTGGGTGGTGGTATGAGGTCTACTTTGTTTTACTGATTTTGGTTGGTTTTCTGTGGTTCCTCTAGTTGGTTTCTCACCAACTGTTGTATTGTTAGCGGATGTTGGGCTAGCTTTTTGATGCCACTTTTTGTTGGTTTCAATTAGCTATGCTGGATGCTTCTTTTGTAATTGTGTTTTAATATTTATATACTTCCTTTGTTTGCTGATCAAAAAAAAAAAAAGTACAATTATTTCATTCTTTTAGCAAACAAATCACCTCGTAATAAGTACAATTATCTCAAGCAAACAAATTAAAATTAAAATAAATAAAATTATTTTGATTGTGAATATTATGAATTTTAAATAAAATTATAGTATTAAAAAATAAAAATTCCAGTATAAAAAATTATGAAAGGGCAATTTTTCTTTTGAAAGTCTCAAATAAGCTTGAGTGGCCTTTACACATCATGAAATCCGATGAGCTAGTCATGAATCTTTTGATCAAAAATTTTTGTTTTATGCACTCAATCTACTTTCAGCTATATGGTGTTGTAAAGATCTCAAAATAGATGGATTTCTAGGTAAAATGGTGATTAGAAAACATTAGGAATTTTGTTAACATGTGTTATTGGGATGCATATTAAGAATTTTAAAAAGATTATATATTTTTGCATGAATGTGAATGCAATAATAAAAAAAGTTAGAAAAATGTTAACAAATGCTCCATGAATATTGTTAAATGTTGAAAAATATGTAGAAGTGCTCTAAAAACATAAATTAAATCAAATAAAGAACAAAAAATTGAGATAGAGAAGATTGCGTGACAAGCCACACCCCCACCAGACAACAATAGTCATTAAATTTGGAGAGAATTAGGCCATTACGACTACATACAGCTGTGCCATTTACAAGCAATAAAATGAGAATACCTTGAATTCCTGGTTAGCCTTCGGTCATATTTTTCGATGGTTCAATGCATTGGGGTGGCTTAGTTAGTCATAATTAGTTTGGAGAAAGTCCAGAGATTTTGAGCGAGAGTTCTAACTGTATTTGAAAGTGATAGTTTTTTTTATTTTTTAGGGTTCTTTTTTCAACTATAAGTTGGTGATTGGAGGAGTGAGAATAATAGCTCTATAGAAACTTGAATAGATCCCATTGATTGAGAGAAAAGGGAAGAGAAAAACTTGAATACACAAGAAATCTCTCTCTCTCTCTCTCTCTGGTGCTATTATGCTACTCTCTTGTGGGATTTGTTTTTCTATCTACATGTATTAACAACATATTGTTGCCTGAGTTCTCTCTCCCTCTCTCTCTAAAAACCTCCACCCCGGGCCTCACTTTTTGGCTGGCCGACTGCCGCCTTTAGCTATGGCGGTCGGCTGGTCCAGCTCCCTCTTGTGTTTGTGTGTTGGTTTTTCCTTATAATAACTTGATTCCCACAATGTTTTCCCACTTAGGTGTGTTTCGGTGCTGCTGGTCCAGCTCCCATTGGAGTTGTATGTTTTTGTTTCACCAGGGGGTGCTTGGTATGGGGGTCAAAACAGAGTAGAAGGTGGTCGGTTTTGAAACCGGAATAGAGGTTGTTCTAATCTGGTTAGGAGTTTCATTCGGGCGCTCCTGTGCGAGTGGGGAGTTTGAGGGATGAACTCTGGTTTGGATCTATGGTGATGCTTCGGTCCGGATCTAAGATCTAAGAGTTCAGATCTAGATCCAGATCTTCGATCCAGATCTAAGATTTCATTCGAGCGCTCCTTTTCGGGTGGGTGTTTGAGGGGTGAACTTCATCCAGATGTATGGAGGTGCCTCGGAGGTTGTTCGTTGTTCTGGGTTGTTAACTTTGGAGCTTCTGCAATGGGTGTGTTCGGAGTTTGGATCGGAACAGAGGTGTCCGATCATGGAACTGGTGATGGCAGTGGGTTTTGAATCGGAATAGCAGTGCTCGGTTGCTGTGAGTTTTGAATCGGAAAAGCAATGCTCGGTTGCTGTGAGTTTTGAATCGGAAAAGCAGTGGGTTTTGAATCGGAGGTTTGAATTGGAAAAGCAGTGTTCTGATCGTGGAAGTGGAGATGGGTGTTCTAATAGGGGTCTTGGTAGGCTCGGCTGGTAGTGTGAGTTTATTGTTCAGTGGCTTGCATAGGAGTTGGCCTTCAAAGAGGTTGCTAGCATGGAGTTAAAAGATGGTTACATAGGCAAGGAGGATGGTGTACCAGGGTAGGTTCGGAGCAGAGGTAGAGGGGCAACAGTAGAGTGAAAGAAGAGTGGAAGAAGAGGCTGATGATGGTGAGTCAGCAGCAGAGGTAGAGGAGGTGGCTAATATTCATTTGGCAAGTGTTACCAGGCTTGGGCCTTGGTATTGGTAGCGTGGGTCTTGGTTTGGGTGGGCTGCTGAATGGTTTTTAGGTTGGGTGGTGTGGGCTTTGGGAGTGCAGCACAGGTGAATTGGGTCTTGGTTGGGTGATAGTGAGTGTAGACAAGCTCGCGGGGGACCTCGCTACAGCTCGGACTCGATTTGTGTCACGGTTTCATAATCTTGAACCAAAGAGTCCTAATCCAGCAAATCGTTTTGAGAAAACAGATTTTTAGAAAAGAAGTGCCAAACATGGACTGCTTTGCTAGATACAGAGTCGCCACCTAAATATTTTATTTTGGGAAATTTAGGAAACCCTGACTCGTTGCCTAAGGTCACGTGTCCGTCATCACCAAAGTTGCCTCGGCTCGGCAACTTGGGTACGATTGGGGAAGGTCACTTCGTGAGCACCCCCGCTCGCCCGATCAAAGATCGGCCTCTACTAACCATGATATCTAGTTTTGAAAACATTGTGTGCTCTTATTTCGGTTATTAGCCTAGATTTACTATGTGATGCGCACATCATACAAGTATAGACTGGATCGCCTGAATTGGAACAAAACATTTCATGCTTGTTTTTGAAAGATGGTTTGCTACCCGCAAGTAGGCTTAAAATGCAGATTTTACCACCCTCAGGCGGGCTTAAAAAACATGGTTTTGCCACTATCTAGTGGGCTTAAAACTCACAGTTGATGATTTGTCCCAATCCAAACAACCCAACCTTCACCCACAGGCATTCAAGCAGGTATATCACATAAGCAAATAGCCTCATGGTAAGCATGCTATCATGGCAGTCACTCACACACATGCAAGGATGCTAAAGCATAAAAACTCACCGAGTACTCTAAGCCAAAACAGAAGCTAATTAGAAATCCATGCATGATCCTAACTATACAGAAATGCCTAATGCAACACATGCAAAAATGCAACTATAGCAGGCTCGGCTATTCTAAACATGGCATATGAGATGCAACAGCTATCAAGTATTCAACTCAGAATTGAAGTACAAATGCAGTTAGTATGATGCGCCGAGCCCGATGCATGCAAAACAGATGAATGAATGCAAACATGCTATCATACTGTATGCTAATTGAAACATGCCCTAATCTAACCATCATAAGCAGGTAAATAAAATGGAGAAAGACGTGGGGTTGGAAGACATGCATCACAAACATGCACACTTATTACAATTATGCCCTCCCTCGGAGGGTCCGAAAGAATAATATACAGTCCCGAATAAATACAAAAATCCTAATTAATTTACAAATTAATCTAGGAAAGCTATAAATTGGCATGCAAGCCAGGGACTGCCTCAACTCTGATGAATGATGTATGTTTGCGTGGAAATCCACTGGGATGCCCCAATTAGCCTCTGTTTTGCAATTGTTCTTGGAAAGCGCGCCGAACTCTGTAAGGTTGCTGATCCTTGATTTGCTGCAATAGAGAGCAGGAAAGGGGCATAGCAATGTATTTTCACATATGTATGCATGCCTCGATCCTCGTGCCACCAATCACGCATATCGATGCATGGTGGCCGAGGAGTCGAATTGCACAACTCAATATGAAATGAATGCACATAAAAACTCAACAAGACCTAACTCCATCATGGATGATCCGGAGTGTCGGTGACCGGGGAATTGAGACACGTTCCATCACTCGGAGTACGAAACGTACCCGTTTCCCGTGCTCAGGCTAACTCCTATCCCGAACACAATGCAATATGCATGACATGCATGAAATGCAACTAAGATACAACCTAACATGCAAAATGCTATGAAATGGCATACACGATGCACGAGGTAACATGACATACACAATGCGCTAACATACAACCTAGCATACGCAATGCTATGAAATGGAATGGCATATACAATGCATAATGGACTTACACCAACACAAGTGGACCTCAGCCACACTTACGTAAGAGGCCATTAGATGAAAATGAGACACTCGAGATGCGTGCACACGTGCACGCAAACCGAGGACCGATCCTAAGGCACGAATAACAAGACATGACAAGGCATGAAATATGACATACTAGCATGCAAATTTCAGTAGCAAAAAGTGATGCAAAACAGCCCCGAAGCATGGCAAAATGGCACCCGATACATGAAATGAATCCCGAAACATGAAATTAGGTACATGGAATGACCTATGGCTATGCAATGCATGCATTATTTGAACATGAAGTGTGAAGACAGAATCAAGGCAGCCCCAAAAAAAGCATATTTACAGTTTTAAGCAAGGCTAAACAGTGAACACAAATGGGGCTAAGCTAGCATGCAAAAATGGCCCCGAAAGAGAGATAATGAAGCAAGTAGCAGCTGCTGACCCTAAACAGAGAAGGGCCCTTCTACAATGTTGAAGAGGGGCCCGAAATATGGTATTTTACAGTTTTCAACAAGCCACAAAAACAAACACAAGTATGGCTAAGCTCTCATGCAAGAAATGGGCCAAAAGAGGGACAAAGAAGCAAGTGATGGTTTCTGGCCTCAAACACAGGAGGACCCTTCAACAATATTGAAGAGGGGCTCAAAATATGGCATTTTACAGTTGATAACCGGACCCAAAACAGCGCACAAGCATGCTTAAAATACTATGCAAAATAAGGCCAAAAAGAGGGCTTCAACACAAAGTATACAAAGGATGCCTCAAACAGCAAAAGACCCTTAATGAAATATGAAGAGGGGATCAAAATAAAGCTATTTACAGTTTGGACCAGAGCCCAAAAACAGAAGCACAAGGGGCTAACAAATCATGCAAAAATAAGGCTAAAAGAGGGATACAAAGGTAAATGGCAAATGTAAGCCTAAAACAGTGAGGAGCCCTTCAACAATGTTGAACAAGGGCTCAAAATAAGCCACTTTACAGTTTACAACATGCCTCAAAAAAGTTTATACATAGGCCTAAAATACTATGCAAGGAAATGGCATAAAAGAAAGGTAAAGAAGCAAGTGCCACAAGGAAGCCTCAAACAGTGAGAGGCCCTTAAACAAACATGAAATAGAGCTCAAAAAAATGCTATTTTCAGTTAGGGTCGGAGCCCAAAAAAGTAAGCACAAGGAGCTAGAATATGAACCAAGAAAAGGGTCAAAAAGGGGAGAAGAGGACTTACCCTTGAAGACTAATCTTTGACAGCCTTTTGGACCAAAATGCAGCACTCCTAGGCTCTGAAGAACAACCTGAAGCTGCTGGAATGGAGGATGGAAGGGTGGGGCTATGGGTTGGTGAAGAACCAAGGGGGTTTTTAAGGCTTAGAGTAGAGAGAGAGAGAGATTTAATGTGAGAGCTCCAAACCAAAATTTTCTAACCCCTAAAACCAGAGCTGGGGGGGGTGTTTATATAGGCAAAAGAGTGGGGGAAAAGGGAGGGAAATTGAAATTCAAATTTCCCCCGAAAAGGCCAAAAAGTGAGATAAAGAGGCAAGTGGTAGCTGCTGGCCTCAAACCGAAGAGAGCCCTTCAACAAAGTTAAGAGGGGCTCAAAAAAAGACATTTTGTAGTTTATGACCAAGTCCAAAACAGTTCACAAGTAAGCCTAAAATACCATACAAAAATAAGCCTAAAAGAGAGTTAAAGAGGCAAGTGATAGTAGGAGACCTCAAATAGCAAAAGGTCCTTAATCAAACATAAAAAGGAGCTGAAAATATAGCTATTTACAGTTTGGGTCGGAGCCCAAAAATGCTTGCAAGCAAGGCTCGGGGGCCAAAACGCGCAGCCCGGGGCCCCAAAAACTGACTGTTAGGCACCAGAAGTGGTGTTCGACCACGAAGTCGGTCTCTCGGACCACAGCGTCCCTCAAAAGGGAGGAAATAAGGTATGTGCCAAAAACCGGAGCAAACAGAGGTGATTAAGCAGTCCCGAACCGAGGCACACGGCCGTCGGCTCCGAAAAACCGGAAACCGGGCTCCAAACGGAAAAAATGGTCTACGACCACGAAACGTAGCCTACGGCCACTGAGAGATGATCTACGAGACCTCTCCCTCCCTTCGGGAAGAGAAAACAGAGAAAACGGAGCCTGATTCGCATATCGAGGCAAAGCACAAAAGGGTCCGGAAGTCCGGAGGCAAGGCTCGCAGCCGGGACTCCGCAAGCTCAGAACGAGCACAATATGCAACATCACCAAGCGCTCAATCGGTGACATATGAGTCTTAAGGTCGGTCAAAAATGGGGTGTCTACAGTTGCCCCTCTTTGACAGAACTCGAAAGTCATAAGAATAACGGGAGTGAATGTCAAAGCCCAGAGACGACCCATTTTTGACAAGGCCAAAGACTTAGACAAAGCAGACAAGATAGACAAAGATGTGCCCGCAGGCATGCCCGCAGGCAGGGGCAAAATGCAAATGATAATGCAAGAAGCCGAACATAACTTATGATCATGCAAAGAAATATAGGGACGTATCCCGGTGTTTCGGAAAGGTATAAGCATTGGAACGTATTCCAGATGCTCTTAACCAAAGATGGAGAAACATGGGGACGTATCCCGGTGTTTAGGGATGTATCCCAAGGTTTAGGGACGTATCCCGGTGTTTAGGGACGTATCCCAGGATTTAGGGACGTATCCCAAGGTTTAGGGACGTATCCTAAGGTTTAAGGACGTATCCCAAGATTTAGGGACGTATCCCAAGATTAAGGACGTATCCCAGAGGTTAGGGACGTATCCCAAAGATTAGGGACGTATCCCAAAGGTTAGGGACGTATCCCGAAGATTAGGGACGTATCCCAAAGGTTAGGGACGTATCCCAGAGGTTAAGGACGTATCCCAAAGATTAGGGACGTATCCCGAAGATTAGGGACGTATCCCAAAGGTTAGGGACGTATCCCAGAGGTTAGGGACGTATCCCAAAGATTAGGGACGTATCCCAGAGATTAGGGACGTATCCCAGTGGTTAGAAAATAAGGAGAAACATAGGGACGCATCCCGGTGTTTCAGGAGGAAGGAGAAACATAAGGACGTATCCCGGTGTTCTGCAAGGAATGTGAAACATAGGGACGTATCCCGGTGTTCCGCGAGGAATGAGAAACATAGGGACGTATCCCGGTGTTCCGCAAAAAATGTGAAACATAGGGACGTATCCCGGTGTTCCGCAAGGAATGTGAAACATAGGGACGTATCTCGGTGTTCCGCAAGGAATGTGAAACATAGGGACGTATCCCGGTGTTCCGCAAGGAATGTGAAACATAGGGACGTATCCCGGTGTTTCGGAAAGGCAAGAGAAACATAGGGACGTATCCCGGTGTTTCGAAAAGAGGGAGAAACTTAGGGACGTATCTCGGTGTTTCAAAAAGAAGAGAGAAACGTAGGGACGTATCCCGGTGTTTCGGAAAAGGGATAAGCATTGGAACGCATTCCAAATGCTCTAAACCAGAGGAAGTCTGACCCGTTGCACGTGCGAGGAGAAAGAAAGACAATTGCAAGTGAAAAGGTGCATAACAATGCAAGATAGATGTGCATAATCAATGCAATGAATGAGAATAACAATACTAGTGAAGTGGGTGCATAACAATGCAATTGGAATGGGCATCACAATGCAAGCATGAGAAGTGCATAACAATGCGGGCGGAAGGATGCATAACAATGCAAGTGGAATGTGCATGACAACGCATATTTGAAACAAAATGCCGAATAAGGGAATACAAGCCTTAACGAGACCAGATTAAAACGCGACCTCCAATTTACCTTTCGGAGGGGTTTGCAACACATTCAGCTCAAAAATGGGCACACCCTGTTCATATTAGAGAGAGATAACATCTGTTGCTGCTTTAATCGCCATTCTGACTTGAAGCAGGCTTACACTTGGGATAGAGGCACGCTCATTCTTCGGAACACTGACAAGGTCTGAAGAGGTACATCCGGAATACAATCTCAGAATTCGCTGAAGGTGAAACACACTCAGATGCTTTGATTTTCCCTCTTTTCTTTTGCTTTGCAGTTTGGAACCCACATAGCTTCAGATAGGTCCTTGTTTCACTGTTCTCACATGACCTGGGTTAAACCCTGCAGTTTTCGAAAGAACAAATTCCTTTTTTGCACAAATGTGGAGAATGGCACAGCACTCTGAGCACACAACAAATCATTTTTGAAATTGAGAAAATGAGTTCTCGACCGGTTATTGAGCCTACAACTGAACACAGCAAAGACAACCCAACAACGAAAAATAAAGGTAAACAACCTAAACACACCGAGACACACTCGGAGCGACTCAAAGCAAGAATCGAGAAAAACAAAACAAAAGACACGACACACTGTAGACGTCCCCGAACGCCCCGGGAGGGTTAAGTCCCGTTCTGTTCATATTGGGGTCACCACAGTTCGAAGGACTCAAATGTCACGGTTCTTAATCTTGAACCAAAGAGTCCAAATCCGGCAAATCGTTTTGGAAAACAGATTTTGAAAGAAGTGCCAAACATGGACTGCTTTTCCAGATATAGAGTCGCCACCTAAATGTTTTTTAAAATGGGAAATTTAGGAAACCCTGACTCGTTGCCAAAGGCCACGTGTCCGTCATCACCAAAGTTGCCTCGGCTCGGGAACTTGGGTACGATTGGGGAAGGTCACTTCGTGAGCACCCCCGCTCGCCCGGTCAAAGACCGGCCTCTACTAACCATGATATCTGTTTTTGAAAACATTGTATGCTCTTATTCCGGTTATTAGCCTAGGTTACTATGTGATGTTCGCAGCAAACAAGTATAGACTGAGTCGCCTGAATTGGAACAAAACACTTCATGTTTGTTTGTTTGAAAATGGTTTGATGGTGCTACCCGCAGGTAGGCTAAGACGCGGATTTGCCACCCTCAGGTGGGCTTAGAAAAACATGGTTTTGCCACTATCTAGTGGGCTTAAAACAAACAGTCAAAGCATTGTCCAATCCAAGCAACTCAACCTCCACCCACAGGCATTCAAGGCAGTTATATCAGATAAGCACATAGCCTCATGGTAAGCATGCTATTCATGGCAACACTCACACGCATGCAAGGATGCTAAAGCATAAGTACTTACCGAGTACTCCGAGCCAAAACAGAAAACCAATTAGAAATCATGCAAGATCCTAGATACACAGAATTGCCTAATGCAACACATGCAATAATGCAACTATAGCAGGCTCGGCTATTCTAAACATGGCATGTGAAATGCTACAACTATCACGTATTCAATTTGGAATTGAAATACAAATGCAGTTTGTATGATGCGCCGAGCCCGGTGCGTGCAAAACAGATGAATGATGCAAACATGCCGTCATACTGTATGCTAATTGAAATATGCCCTATATCTAACCATCGTAAGCGGATAAATAAAAGGGAGAAAGAAGTGGGGTTGGAAGACATACATCACACTCACGCACACTTATTACAATTATGCCCTCGCGCAGAGGGTCCGAATGAATAATAATACAGTCCGAAATAAAAGAATATTACAGTTCGAAATAAACAGTCCGAATAATACAGATTTCTAATTAATTAACAAATTAAACTAAGAAAGCTGTAAACCGGCATGCAAGCCAGGGGCTGCCTCGCTTCTGATAAATGATGTATGCTGGACTGTGTTGCGCGGAAATCCACTGGGATGCCCAATTTAGCCTCTGTTTGCAATATTTCTCGAAACGCGCGCCAAACTCCGAAAAGTTGCTGATTCCTTATCTTGCTGCAACAGAGAGCAGGAAAAGGGCATAGCAATGTATTTCACAAATATATGCATGCCTCGATTCTCGTGCCACCAATCACGCATATCGATGCATGATGCCGAGGAATCGGTTTGCACAACTCAATATAGGGTGCAATGCAGATGAATGCTACAGTGAAACCTAACTCCATCATGGGTAATCCGGAGTGTCGGTGACTTGGGAATCGAGACCCGTTCCGTGAAACGTGCCTCGTTTCCGTGCTCGGGCTAACTCTTATCCCGAACACGATGCAACATGCATGATATGCATGAAATGCAGCTAAGATATAGTCTAGTATGCACAATGCTAATGAAAAGATGGGATGTCTTGAAGTGCGTGCCCGCAGGCACGCAAACCGAGAAAATTCATGAATGCAGTCTAAGATACAACCTGGTATGTATTATACTGTGAAAATGAGATGAAAATGAGAAGCCTCGAAAAGCGTGCACGCGGGCACGCAAACCGAGGCGATATAAAATGCAAATCGGATAAAACCGAAGTGCCTCAAAATGCGTGCACATGGGCACGCAAACCGAGGCAATGATGAAATGGAAATCGGATGAAACCGAAGTGCCTCAAAATGCGTGCCCACAGGCGCGCATACCGAGGCAATGATAAAATGAGAAATCGGATAAAACCGAAGTGCCTCGAAATGCGTGCCCACAGGCGCACATACCGAGGCAATGATAAAATGAGAAATCGGATAAAACCGAAGTGCCTCGAAATGCGTGCCCACAGGCGCGCATACCGAGGCAATGATAAAATGAGAAATCGGATAAAACCGAAGTGCCTCGAAATGCGTGCCCACGGCACGCATACCGAGGCGATGATGAAATGGAATGAAATGGCATACGGAATGCCACGATGGGCTTACACCAACATGGGAGAGCCTCAGCTCACTCACATAGGAGGCCGTCAGATAAGAATGAAGTACCTCGAAATGCGTGCCCACAGGCACGCAAACCGAGGCATGGCCCGAAGGCATGAAATGGCACGGGAAATGATATGCAATCATGCAAACCAAATTTCAGCACCTAAATGAAGGGGAAAACAGCCCCGAAATGATACAGAATTACAACCAATGCATGAAATCATCCCGAAATGTGATTTAAGCACCCGAAGTGGCCTATAGCCATACTAAACATGCACAACATGATCATGACATGCAAACCAGTAGCAATGCAGCCCCAAATATGGCATTTTTTCAGTATAAAGCAAGGCTAGATAACAACCACAAGTATGGCAAACTTAGCATGCAAAAACGGGGAAAAAGAGGGGAATTACAAAGCAAGTAGTATATACAATGCTCAAACCAGAAAAATAAGTTCTACAAAATTAAAGAGGGACCAAAAACATGCATATTTACAGTAGATGAGATCCTCCAATTCAGTATGTAGATATGCTTAAAATGGCATGCAAAAATGAGCCTACAAAGGGCTATAACATGGGGTACCATAAGCAAGCATAAAAAAACTTTGGACCCTTAACAAAACTTGAAGAGTGAGTCATTTTAAGACACTCTCTAAGCCTGATGAAGGCTCAATCAGTAGCTAAGCAAGCCTAACAAAGCATGCAATTTTACGGAAAGTAAGGGGGGTACAACATGAAGTACCAAAAGCATGCATCAAACAACTTTGGACCCTTAACAAAACATGAAGAATAGGTCATTTTAAGACACTCTCTAAGCCTGATGAAGGCTCAAATCAGTGGCAAAATAAGCTCAAAAAGGCATTCAAGATGGGGCCAAAGAGAGGTATAAAGAGAGGTACAACATGGAGGCCCCAAACCAATTTGATCCCTTCTACAATGTTGTAGAGGGACCTAAAATAAACTCAATCCCAGTTAATGGAATGCTCCAAAAATAAATGCATATAGGCTAAAAGTAGCATGCAAGTTTACGGTAAAATGGAGGAATTTCAAAGGAAGTGCATGCTAGAGCCACCAAACATGGTTGATCCCTTCTTCAATGTTGAAGAGGGGCTCAAAATAAGCACAAAACCAGTAGGGGTCAAAGCCCAAATCAGTGAGCAAGTAGGGTAAAGAATTGAAGGAAAATTATGCTAGAAAAAGGGAACTAGCAACTTACCCTTGAAGATCCAACTTTTGCTTCCTCTTGCCTTGATGAAAGTTGCTTCTAAGCCTCTGAGGAACCCTTCCTTGCTGCTGGAATGGAGGTGGTGAGGGTGGAGCTTGGAGTTGATGAAGTAATGGCCTAGAGACTTGAAGAACTTTGAGGGTTTTGGAGAGGAAAATGGAGGTTTTGGAAGATGAAGTCTTGAGGTCAATTGTTGTAACCTTAGCAAAGGAGGAGGCAAGCCCTTCAAATAGGGAAGAAAAGGTGTAAAAGGGGAGGGAATTGCATCCAAGCATTCCTCCCAAAATATCCCCCGGATGCCCAGGGATATTTTGAAAAATATCCGGACAGCTGGAAAGGGCTGGAAAGCAGAAAGCTGGCCGGCCAGGTAGGTTTCTGGGAGGTGGCCGGCCGGCCACCCCACCTGGTCGGCCAGCCACTCACCCTGGCCGGCCGGCCATGCCCAAAAATGAAGTCACAAATTGCTGGCCGACCACCATGCAATGGTGTCCTCCCAGATGTGTAGAATAAGGCCCCAAGGTCGGAATCTGGCAACTCTGAAGCAGGAGCCACAACATAGAGCTTGAAGGAGGGGCTCAAAAATGAAATCAACAATTGCTGGCCGACCAGTAGTTTTTAGGGTCCTCCCATGTCCCCTGATCACAGATATGTAGCTTTGGTTGGAAGAAAATGGGCCCAGGGTATTCAACATTGGCTCGGAAGTGAGCAAAACGGGCGCCGGAGGAGCGAAACTGGTTATCTGGGATAATTGCTGGCCCCCCCCAGTGATCTTCCTGGTGTTGAAACAGAGGTACCTGCCAAAATTGAACAAAAACTAATGAGAAATGAACGCTCGGGGCCAAACCGCGAGGTTCGGGGTCTCGAAAATGGGCTGCGGGCACCGGAAGTGGTGTTCAGCAGCGAAGTGGGTATCAGGGACCCCAGTGTTCCTCGGAATGATAAAACAGAGGTACCTGCCAAAAATCAGAGAAAACCGATGCGAAATGAATGCTCGGGGGCCAAACCGCGAGGTGCGGGACCCGAAAACCGGCTATAAGCACCGAAAGTGGCATACGGCCACGAAGTGGGCATCTGGGGCCCCAGTGTGCCTCGTAATGATAAAACAGAGGCATTTGCCAAGAACCGGAGAAAACCGATGCGAAATGAATGCTCGGGGGCCAAACCGCGAGGTGCGGGGCCCGAAAACCGGCTATAAGCACCGAAAGTGGTGTTTGGCCGTGAAGTGGGTATCTGGGACCCCAGTGTGCCCTGTTATGACAAAACAGAGGTACCTGCCAAGAACCGGAGGAATCGGAGACGGTTGGGCGATCCCGAACCGAGGCACACGGCTTGACGGCTCCGAAAACTAGGAACCGGGCTCCGAAATGGGCAAAATGGCCTACGGCCACGAAATGTAGCACACGGCCACCGAGAAATAGTCTACAGGACTACTCCCTTCCCTCAGGAGAGAAAACAGAGAAAATCGAGTCTGGTTCGCAAACCGAGACAAGGCGCAGAAGAGGATTCGGAAGTCCGGAGGCAGGGCGCACGGCCGCGATTCTGAAACTTCTGAACGAGCACAGTATGCAACATCACCGAGCGCTCAATCGGTGACGTCTGAGTCTTAAGGTCGGTCAAAAATGGGGTGTCTACACACACAGACGTGTTACAAAGACAAGAGACCTCTCAGTGCACGAGGAGCCAGTTTCTCTAGGTATTATTCCCACCCTTTCTCATTTGTGATTCTCACATCACTCGGCCCTCAGGCTCTATTTTTCTGAAAAAAACCCTTTTCTCACTTTTTCTCTCAGCGCACATCTCTCTATTCTTCAATCTCTCATTTTTTATCCCTCCCCTGGGTAGTTGATGGATGAACAAGAAATTGCAGGCTCTTGCCCCTAGCATGCTGCTAGATCCTTCTCCTTCTACGCGCAGCTAGTGAGTTCCTCCTACAGAGGGGTTGTGCTACAACTGGGTGCGTAGCGAATCTGCAGCTGACATCGGTTGACGATGCTCTGCTGGGGAGTTTGGACGTGATCAGATCTGTCCAGATGAGGGAGTGGAATATCTTGATCCATTCCAGTTCGTGCTTCGCACTTGGCTCGACACCTCGTTGCTCGGAGGGTGTGAGAGCTTTTCGGCCCTTTTGTGGTTAGCTTCAGCGGTGCCCTTTTCTAGCAGGTATGATGCCCTTCTTGGCAAGTATGTTGACAATGGGGAAAGACAGGAAGCCTGACTCAACTGCGCCCCTAGTTTCATCATTTTGACCATTTTTTTGTTTTAGTTTTCTCCTAAAAAATTTGACCAAAATGAGAGTTAGATTAACATGCTTGTTCAACTTTTTGATTTGAAATCACGCAAGTCAGGCTATGAGCACTGAAAATTTTCCTTTTTTGGGTCCAAGAAATGGTCCAGGGATAATTTTCGAGAGAATTAGTCAACCTCAGTAAAAATTCTCAAAAACTATTTTTGCAAACGGCCACTGCTCAACGAGCATAGAACCCACTCTCGAGATGCACAACCTCAGATCCGAAGGAAAATTGCCCCTTGCTTGAAGAGAGCTGCATGGCAACGGAAAATTGCCCCTTGTTTGAATGACGCCACAGCACATTGAATGGCAACGGAAAGTTGCCCTTTGTTTGGGATAGCACCGCGGCGCATTGTAGTCAGTCCTCAGAGTGACGAACACAACTAAATCCTCAGATACAGAGAAGACAAAGATGACTAGAACCATCGTATGGACACAATCAAATTGAAGTGTTTTACGGCTGGACTTCAGGATGAAGTTGCCTACGTATCCCAAAGATGGGAATCAAGCCTTACGTAGTTCGGGGTTAAGGTACACTCAGGTATTAACCTCTCCTTTTTAGGCTCTAACTTTTGCCAAGGCGCCCGTCGCGGGTTTTCGACCTTGCGAGCTTTATTCTTCTTTCTTTCTTTTTTTTTTTATTCTTTTCATTTTTTTTTTTTTTTTATTCTTTTCATTTTTTTTTTTTTTTTTTTTTTTTTTTTTTTTTTGCATTTTTCTTTTTCTTTTTCTTTTTGTATTTTTTTTTTGTCTCGCTCTAACTTTTGCCTGGGTCGCCCTTCTGGGTTTTCGACCCAGCGAGCCTTTTAAAGGGTAAAAGTGTAGCTTGGTCCATGCCAAATGGCTGTAGGGTTTTGAAGTCATCCGTATCCAGGAGAGTGGCTGTTGATTTGCAAGAGGACTCATCTTCGGCTCTTCGAGCACATCTGACATCTTTGCCCCTAGTTCGAAGGGTGTTTCCGTCCTAGCTTCGCAAGTTGTTTTTGGTGACATCTGGTCTTCTTGATCTGATTTTCTTGCCGCTAATTCATGGGCTGCTTTGAATCTGGCCACTCAGGCCTCACATTGTAGTCGACCGTTGAACGTTCTGAATTCAAGTTCAAGGTTCGAAAGCAGAGGGGTCGAGTCTCGAGGCTGAGAGCGATCCTAGGCTGCACAATCTCAAGAGCGATTCCACACAGGTCTTCGTAGGACCGCGCAAAACATTTTGTTTTTGAAAACTTTTAAGAAAGCGACAAATCGCTCGCGCTGAAGATAGTTTGAAACCAGTCTGGATCAAGCCAGGGTCCTTCTCAGTACTCACGCTAACAAGCATGATTTCATTCATTAAGGGCTTAGCACGCCTCTCTTTCTCTCAATTGATCAAAGTTTTGCAAATCCCGAGGAATTCCTTCCTCTTCGTTTTCACCGAGTGTTCAAAAAGTTTTGAAAAACTCAGGTCATTACAATGACTTCAAGGCACAGAAAAGACAGAGTCCTTAGTCAAATACTGTCATCTCCTTCAGAACTTCTGGCATAACTGGCACAAGGCAGAAGCAAACGCGAGAGCGTGAAAATCACTGCTGTTTCATTCAAAATCTGTTGGTACAACTGGCTCCCTGGCAGAAATAGACTCAAAACAAAACGAAAAGACAAACGCAAAACAAAATGGTGACGCCCGAGGTAACACCCCCGGAATCACCCGACCTTTATACAACAGGACTGACTCGATACAACAAGACAGACCCTACTGACTCAGTATGAAAAGACTGACTCTATACAACGGGACAGACTCTAAACGACATACAAAAACTGACTCAACACCCGAATCAGAAAGCACCAAAAACCAGCATTTACAAATGCTCAAAACAGTGCGTGCCATACGCCATATCGGAGTAAACTGAGTGCCGCCCGCAGGTGGTTCATCCCCCGATCACATAACAACACAAGTCCAGAGTACCCGGGGGATATCAGACCTTTCTGAAGCTATGGTTCCAAGACTACTTAGCAAAAGAGAAAGCAGACAGCACCTCAGCCTGATTTCACCTGAACAGATACGAGCATAGTTGAATGAGTGTGCTCTCTACTGAATTCTGCCCAAAATTCTGCCGGTAAACTGATACCCTCAAGTGAACTGAATCCCAAAGTACTGAACTGGTGCCCGCAGGCCTGATGCCCAAACTTGTAAACTGATACATGCATTCCTATAGAGACGCACTCTAAAAGCACATAACAAGCAAGTGAGAGCCAAAGCACCCCTATGTTGGGGTAGGGTTTCCTTGTCCTATTTTGTCAAGAGCTAGGGTTTCACTATGCACGCAGCGGTTTCAAACAACCTATATCGGTAAGCAACCTGTCCTAGTTTGGAATGGTCACTACGGATTTCGATATGCACTAGGTCGAATGGTCAAAAGGGTGCCCCGGTAAAACCGGGGTTTGTGTTCCCATACTGGCAGAACCCACAACCGGTCAGCCTTATGGTCATGCCTTGACAAGACAAGCCTCCGGCAAACCGTTCAGGAATAGCAGATGGCAAACACGGTGTCCTAGGCGCACCAATGCAAATGCAAATGCAAAGAAACACACAAGTGTAGCCAAAACCAGATATCATGAGTTCGAGTCAAGTTCTCTAAATTCCCCAGCAGAGTCGCCAGAAACTGTAGACAAGCCCGCGGGGGACCTCGCTACAGCTCGGACTCGATTTGTGTCACGCTTCTTAATCTTGAACCAAAGAGTCCTAATCCGGCAAATTGTTTTGAGAAAACAGATTTTTAGAAAAGAAGTGCCAAACATGGACTGCTTTGCCAGATACAGAGTCGCTACCTAAATATTTTATTTTGGGAAATTTAGGAAATCCTGACTCGTTGCCTAAGGCCACGTGTCCGTCATCACCAAAGTTGCCTCGGCTCGGGAACTTGGGTATGATTGGGGAAGGTCACTTCGTGAGCACCCCCGCTCGCCCGATCAAAGATCGGCCTCTACTAACCATGATATCTAGTTTTGAAAACATTGTGTGCTCTTATTTCGGTTATTAGCCTAGATTTACTATGTGATGCGCACAGCATACAAGTATAGACTGGATCGCCTGAATTGGAACAAAACATTTCATGCTTGTTTTTGAAAGATGGTTTGCTACCCGCAAGTAGGCTTAAAACGCAGATTTTGCCACCCTCAGGCGGGCTTAAAAAACATGGTTTTGCCACTATCTAGTGGGCTTAAAACTCACAGTTGATGATTTGTCCCAATCCAAACAACCCAACCTTCACCCACAGGCATTCAAGCAAGTATATCACATAAGAAAATAGCCTCATGGTAAGCATGCTATCATGGCAGTCACTCACACACATGCAAGGATGCTAAAGCATAAAAACTCACCGAGTACTCCAAGCCAAAACAGAAGCTAATTAGAAATCCATGCATGATCCTAACTATACAGAAATGCCTAATGCAACTATAGCAGGCTCGGCTATTCTAAACATGGCATATGAGATGCAACAGCTATCAAGTATTCAACTCGGAATTGAAGTACAAATGCAGTTAGTATGATGCGTCGAGCCCGGTGCATGCAAAACAGATGAATGAATGCAAACATGCTATCATACTGTATGCTAATTGAAACATGCCCTAATCTAACCATCATAAGTAGGCAAATAAAAGGGAGAAAGACGTGGGGTTGGAAGACATGCATCACACACATGCACACTTATTACAATTATGCCCTCCCTCGGAGGGTCCGAAAGAATAATATACAGTCCCGAATAAATACAAAAATCCTAATTAATTTACAAATTAATCTAGGAAAGCTATAAATTGGCATGCAAGCCAGGGACTGCCTCAACTCTGATGAATGATGTATGTTTGCGCGGAAATCCACTGGGATGCCCCAATTAGCCTCTGTTTTGCAATTGTTCTTGGAAAGCGCGCCGAACTCTGAAAGGTTGCTGATCCTTGATTTGCTGCAACAGAGAGCAGGAAAGGGGCATAGCAATGTATTTTCACATATGTATGCATGCCTCGATCCTCGTGCCACCAATCACGCATATCGATGCATGATGGCCGAGGAGTCAAATTCCACAACTCAATATGAAATGAATGCACATAAAAACTCAACAAGACCTAACTCCATCATGGATGATCCGGAGTGTCGGTGACCAGGGAATTGAGACACGTTCTGTCACTCGGAGTACGAAACGTACCTCGTTTCCCGTGCTCAGGCTAACTCCTATCTCGAACACAATGCAATATGCATGACATGCATGAAATGCAACTAAGATACAACCTAACATGCAAAATGCTATGAAATGACATACACGATGCACGAGGTAACATGGCATATACAATGCGCTAACATACAACCTAGCATACGCAATGCTATGAAATGGAATGGCATATACAATGCATAATGGACTTACACCAACACAAGTGGACCTCAGCCACACTTACGTAAGAGGCCATTAGATGAAAATGAGACACTCGAGATGCGTGCACACGTGCACGCAAACCAATGACCGATCCTAAGGCACGAATGCCACTCTAACAAGACATGACAAGGCATGGAATATGACATACTAGAATTCAAATTTCAGTAGCAAAAAGTGATGCAAAACAGCCCCGAAGCATGGCAAAATGGCACCCGATGCATGAAATGAATCCCGAAACATGAAATTAGGTACATGGAATGACCTATGGCTATGCAATGCATGCATTATTTGAACATGAAGTGTGAATACAGAATCAAGGCAGCCCCAAAACAAGCATATTTACAGTTTTAACCAAGGCCAAACAGTGAACACAAATGGGGCTAAGCTAGCATGCAAAAATGGCCCCGAAAGGGAGATAATGAAGCAAGTAGCAGCTGCTGACCCTAAACAGAGAATGGACCTTCTACAATGTTGAAGAGGGGCCCGAAATATGATATTTTACAGTTTGAAACAAGCCACAAAAACAAACACAAGTATGGCTAAGCTCTCATGCAAGAAATGGGCCAAAAGAGGGACAAAGAAGCAAGTGATGGTTTCTGCCCTCAAACACAGGAGGGCACTTCAACAATATTGAAGAGGGGCCCAAAATATGGCATTTTACAGTTGATGACCAGACCCAAAACAGCGCACAAGCATGCTTAAAATACTATGCAAAATAAGGCCAAAAAGAGGGCTTCAACACAAAGTATACAAAGGATGCTTCAACCAGCAAAAGACCCTTAATGAAACATGAAGAGGGGGTCAAAATAAGGCTATTTACAGTTCGGATCAGAGCCCAAAAACAGAAGCACAAGGGGATAACAAATCATGCAAAAATAAGGCCAAAAGAGGGATACAAAGGCAAGTGGCAAATGAAAGTCTAAAACAGTGAGGAGCCCTTCAAAAATGTTGAACAAGGGCTCAAAATAAGCCACTTTACAGTTTACAACATGCCTCAAAACAGTTTATACATAGGCCTAAAATACTATGCAAGGAAATGGCATAAAAGAAAGGTAAAGAAGCAAGTGCCACAAGGAAGCCTCAAACAGTGAGAGGCCCTTAAACAAACATGAAATAGAGCTCAAAAAAATGCTATTTTCAGTTAGGGTCGGAGCTCAAAAAAGTAAGCACAATGAGCTAGAATATGAACTAAGAAAAGGGTCAAAAAGGGGAGAAGAGGACTTACCCTTGAAGACTAATCTTTGACAGCCTTTTGGACCAAAATGCAGCACTCCTAGGCTCTGAAGAACAACCTGAAGCTGCTGGAATGGAGGATGGAAGGGTGGGGCTATGGTTGGTGAAGAACCAAGGGGGTTTTTAAGGCTTAGAGTAGAGAGAGAGAAGATTTAATGTGAGAGCTCCAAACCAAAATTTTTTAACCCCTAAAACCAAAGCTGGGGGGGTGTTTATAAAGGCAAAAGAGTGGGGGAAAAGGGGGGAAATTGAAATTCAAATTTCCCCCCAAAAAGGCCAAAAAGTGAGATAAAGAGGCAAGTGGTAGCTGCTGGCCTCAAACCGAAGAGAGCCCTTCAATAAAGTTTAAGAGAGGCTCAAAACAAGACATTTTTTAGTTTATGACCAAGTCCAAAACAGCTCACAAGTAAGCCTAAAATACCATGCAAAAATAGGCCTAAAAGAGAGTTAAAGAGGCAAGTGATAGTAGGAAATCTCAAACAGTAAAAGGTCCTGAATCAAACATTAAAAAGAGCTCAAAATATGACTATTTATAGTTTGGGTCGGAGCCCAACAATGCTTGCAAGCAAGTCTTGGGGGCCAAAACGCGCAGCCCGGGGCCCCGAAAACTAACTGTTAGGCACCGGAAGTGGTGTTCGACCACGAAGTCGGTCTCTCAGACCACAGTGTCCCTCAAAAGGGAGAAAATAAGGTATGTGCCAAAAACCGGAGCAAACGGAGGTGATTAAGCAGTCCCGAACCGAGGCACACGGCCGTCGGCTCTGAAAAACCGAAAACCGGGCTCCAAACGAAAAAAATGGCCTACGACCACGAAATGTAGCCTACGGCCACTGAGAGATGATCTACGAGACCTCTCCTTCCCTTCGGGAAGAGAAAACAGAGAAAACGGAGCCTGGTTCGCAAATCGAGGCAAAGCACATAAGAGTCCGGAAGTCCGGAGGCAAGGCTCGCAGCCGGGACTCCGGAACATCAGAACGAGCACAATATGCAACATCACCAAGCGCTCAATCGGTGACATCTGAGTCTTAAGGTCGGTCAAAAATGGGGTGTCTACAGTGAGTCAGCAGGCGTGGGTCTTGGCTTTGGTGGCGTGCGTGGGTCTTGGCAACACAGGTGAATTGGGAGTGCAGCAGCTTGGGAGTCAGGTTGTGTGGGTTGATTTTGAGGGGAGTCTTGTATTTTATTTTCTCGTTAAGTTCTTCTTCACTTTTTTGTTTAAAAAAAAATCGTGAGGCCAAGGGGTTGGTTGTATGGATGCGAGTAGCAGTAGTAGGGATATTCTGTACTTTTCAAATCTCTCTCGATGCATGTCATCTTCCTGTACCTTTAATTTCATACTGTTAATGAAATTTTTCTTTGCTGATAAAAAAAAATATTAACAACATATTGTTG
>JAPPVO010001990.1:0-63940 GCA_030407325.1 Camellia japonica | reverse complement strand
CCCGAAAGATTCAAAATGCCTCATATTGATCGATTTGACGGGTCGGGGACCCCATGGTGCATTTAAGACTGTTTTCAGATGTTCTAAGGCGATGGGCCTCAGTAGGCTTCAGAAGTTGTCTTTGTTTGGCCGGACCCTGTAAGGTGTGGCGGCCATATGGTATGCCAAGCTAGAGAGATGATGTCAAGGAGGAATTGGGACGAAATGGCTGAGGCCTTCATCGCACAGTATTCGTTATAATACACAGATTGAGATTACGACCCGTGATCTCGAGACGACTAGGCAAGAGCCTAAGGAGAGTTTTTCAGAGTTTGTAAACCAGATGGAGGGCCAAGGCTTCGATGATGACCTTGAGGCCTACGGACAAAGACCAGATTCGGATGATTGTGCGCAATCTTCAGCCGAAGTTGATGCAAAAATGATAGTTCTCCCTTCCCTACTTTTTCTGACCTACATGAAATGGGGGTGCAGATTGAAGATGCTTGAAGCAAGGCTTGATTGATAACGACCGGGAGCAACCCCGACGAACTTTCAACGTGGTAGCAATGCAGGCCCGAGTGGCGCTACTACTACGAGAGCCACCGAAGTAAGCATGGTCACCGCCAACCCCTCTCCAAGAAATACGGCAGCTGCCCATTCTCTCGGCGCGTCCGGAAGCAACCCACAAACAACCAAATACCCACCCGAAACACCAGAACCTTCGCCCCACTATATATGCCCCTATCCAAAGCTCTGGGGGTTTTGATCAAAAAAGGGCACCTGAAGCCCCTGGAGCCGCGGCCCTTACCAGAAAACTCCTCCTACCCATAACCCGGCCAAATATTGTGCATTTCACCAACAGCACGGTCACGACACCGATCTGTGCTTCCGGTTGCGTCATGAGATCCAAGATCTCATCGACAATGGGGTGATTTTGCCTCCCGAAAAACCCAATGTTACTAAAATCCCTCCCCACATAACCAAGCTCCACCACCAAAAGACTCAATTTCATCTATGCTGGGACCGTGTCCTACGACCCTAGTATCTATATCACCCCTACCCACCTGCCTAAACCAGAGGTGTTCCTCCCCGATTGCACCGACTTGTGCATGATGGACATCTCCATGACCCAATCTAAGCCAGCGGCGGTGACCGCCAAGAACAAGGAAAGGGAGATCCCAAAGGAAAACAGTTGTTTGAGTCAGAGTCTGCGAATCTGGGAGTTACGTTGGGAAGACATATAGTCCGAGTGACTACATTTCATCAAAAGGCCAAGATGGGCCCGGAGTAGAATTGCCAACAGGAGAGGGAGAGTTGTGTGTGATCCAAGGAGATAGCCTGGGGCAGGGAACAGATGATGTAACAGCTGTGGGGGAGGATCTTGCCGATCTCCAGTTTTACAATGACCAATACCCAGAGGATGCGGCAGTCGCATGGTTCGATTATGAGGATTCAGCGGAAGCTACAGGGTGGTTGGACGATCAAGCCGATGTGGTAGGAAATTTCAGGCAGAGCAGAGTTCAGCAGGAATGAGACTATCAGCGACGGCCGGAAGGGTCGAAGAGCAGAACACATCGCCGGAGGGCGCCGGTGTCAAGAATTTCGCCCGAGATTGGAACATTTTGAGTACGGAGATGATTGAACAGTCAGTCATGTCAGAACAAGCAAGTTTTGAAGATTCCGAGAGAATCAGGAAAGCAAAGGCCCATGTGGGAGTTGAAACTGCTGGTGCACAGGAACCGAGAATGTTGCAGGCATGTGGATGGAAGGCGCTGCAAGCGCAAAAACAGTCATACCAGAGCCAGATCAAGTGTCTGTCAGCCGCTGATGGATGTGGGGAAGACGAAGACCTATGTCTTGCTCACACCGACGAAGATTGGGGGAATAACCAACCTGATAACACTTGGTACCTGGAGAGGTGACCACATGACGCGGAGTGGACGGTATTTCAAAGCCCCCACACTTAGATCAACCGGAAGCCTCGGGAAGGATAGGGAAGCAAGAAGAAGAAAAGGAGAAGCAACTTGAGGAAGAAGCTGTACTCAAACAGCTGAAAAAGATACAAGCAGACATCTCATTTGGGGACTGCTCATGGCATCACGGTGCATAGAGAGGCTGTTTTATCAGCCATGGACAAAGCAAAGCTTTCAATAGAAACCACGCCAGAGCAGCTGGTAGGATTGGTCTTCCGGGAGGAGGTCCCCGACATTGACCTTTTCCGACAAAGACTTCCGCCCGAGGGCACAAATCACAATAAAACCTCTACATCTCCGTGGAGTGTAGAAATAAGTGGATACCGGTGGTACTTGTTGATACCGGGTCCGCCATTAATGTCTGCCCAGCAAGGACGGCATATGCGATTGGCTTGAAAACCGTGGATTTTGTACCAACAGCCCAGGTCATCCGGCATATGACAATACAAGTAGAGAAGTAATGGGAACAGTTAAAGTTCAGACAAGGTTGGGCCGGGGCAGCACGAGATAGATTTCCATGTCTTAGAGGTCCCTGCAACCTTCAATTGCTTTTAGGACGGCCGTGGCTGCATCAGGTGAAGGCAGTGTCATCTACTTTGCATCAAATGGTGAAATACCCCTACGGGAAGGGAGTAGCCATTGTCTTTGGGAATTCATCAATCCACCCACCACCAGAGGTATCCACGCCTGTTCTAGAAATCGAGCATGGCATGGAGGATGTAGTTCATATCAGGTTTTACCTTGGCCGAGGCTCAGGTGTACAGAATATCATGGCTACGAATGAAGGGATATATGTCAGTGCCCAAGCAGTGTATCTCATGAACAAGCTCCAATACATCCCCGGGATGGGATTAGGAGAAGAGCGGCCGTAAGGGCATTGCAGCAGTTGGCCGAAGTGCCGCACAACCCCCATACCTTCGGCCTTGGGTTACTGCCCACCAAGGAAGATTGGGTAAGAAAAGGAAAAGAGAGATGGCGGAAGAGCCAAAGCAAAACAGATGGGGAAACCCTTTTGAATTGATGCATCGGCCCATCCGAGTACCCTGAACGGACGCTTCGTCCGGGAGGGGGAGGATTTCCATTCTGTGGTTTTCCGGAGCCGTGGTTGAACGCAGAGAAGAAGCGCGTGCCGGGGTTCGAAATTTTCTTTGACCTACAGTTATCTGGGGATGATGTTGCTGGAAAGCAGACAGACCAGAGACAGTTGAGGCTGAGCATAGCAAGGAATGCAGAGTCTGCGGACACAGGTTTGAAATGGGGGTAGCACTGGCATGTCTACTTTCAGATCCTTCGATCGACCAGTTGTGTGGGGGATACTCCTCGGTGTCCATGATCGGAGATGAAACGGCTGCGGGCCCTACCAGCAGCTATTTGGATGCATCCATCGCACCCTCCCTCACCTGGCAGTACGAGGAGGGATTTTTATCTAGCAGCACCGGGTCAGGTAGTGAGCCGGAATCTGATTCCACCGAGTCTTGTGAGTCGGAATCAGGTTCCAGCTCGTCTGAGTCTGAGTTCGGTATTCCTGGGGGTGATAACCCGGATGCCACAGTCCTGTCCAGGTCGTCTTTTTCTTTCTCTTTTGAGTCTGTTGTAACAGAAGAATTGGACGGTTCGGAAGTATCTAATGAGAATGAGGTGACTGTGGTTTCCGAGTACTTTTCTGTGCCTTTGGTTTATTGCTTAAATCAGGACTTTCAAAATTTTGATGAAAACGACGAGGACGAAATTCCTCCGGTTTTGCAACGACTAATTGAACAAGAGCAGGAGAGGTTTGTTAAACCCTTAATGGATGAAATCACTACGTGAACATTGGTACTGAGAAGGACCCGCGGCTGGTCCAGATCGGGTCCACGTTGTCTTCGGAGGAACGCGAGCGCTTAGTCGCTTTATTAAAAGATTTCAAAGATGTTTTCGCGTGGTCCTACGAAGACATGCCTGGAATCGATCCTGAGATTGTACAGCACCGGATCCCTCTTGACCCCGAGGCCCCGACCTGTCAAACAGAAACTCAGAAGGATCCGCCCTGATTGGGCCATTAAGATCAAGAAGAGGTCACCAAGCAGATTGACGCAGGCTTCCTGCTGGTATCCGAATACCCGACTTGGTTGGCCAACATTGTTCCAGTACCGAAGAAGATGGCAGAATCCGGGTATGTGTGGATTTCAGGGATTTGAACAGAGCCAGTCCGAAGGATGACTTTCCCTTGCCGCATATCGACGAGTTGGTAGATTTCACAGCGGGGCATGCTTTGCTCTCGTTCATGGATGGCTTTTCAGGCTATAATCAGATAGTAATGGCACCCGAAGACCGGGAGAAGACTGCTTTTACCACCCCGTGGGGTACATATTGCTACAGAGTATGCCATTTGGGTTGAAGAACGCTGGGGCTACATATCAACGGGCTGCAACAACAATATTGCATGACATGATCCATAAAGAGGTCGAGGTGTATGTGGACGACATGATTGTCAAGTCCAAAGAAAGAGAGGGCCACTACACCGCCTTGCAAAAGTTTTTCCAAAGGATCAGGAATTTCGGCTGCGGTGAATCCTCAGAAGTGTACTTTGGTGTTACAGCGGGAAAAATGCTGGATTTCTGATTACACAAAGGGCATCGAAGTCGACCCTTCCAAAATCAAGGCCATCTAGAAATGCCACCACCAATGACTGAAAAGGAGGTGCGAGGCTTTCTGGGTAAAGTGCAATTCATAAGGCGGTTTATCTCTAAACTAACCTTAACTTGTGAACCACTTTTTGGTCTCCTGAAGAAAGGAAAGAAGTTCCAATGGGACGGCCGATGCCAAGCTGCATTTGAACAGATTAAAGAATATCTACAGAATCCGCCCGTGTTGTCACCACCAAAGCCGGGAAGACCGTTGATACTGTACCTGTCAGTAACTGAAACTACAATGGGCTGCATGCTCGCACAAGAGTCGGAAGATAAAGTGGAAAGGGCCATTTACTATCTGAGCAAGAAGATGTTGGATTACGAGACCCGCTACACTCCGTTGGAGAAGGCTTGTTTGGCCTTGGTATGGGCTACCAGGAAGCTGCGGCACTACCTGTTAGCTCACTCTGTAATGTTGGTTTCACGACTTGATCCCATCAAATATCTTTTCGAGAAACCAGCCTTACGGGTAGGCTAGCTCGTTGGTTGCTGTTGCTCTCCGAATTTGATCTCAAGTATTGACGCGCAAGTCAGTAAAAGGAAGAGCGGTAGCAGAGTTCCTTGCCGACCACCCGGTTGAAGGGGATGAAGCGGTTGAGTACCTGTTCCCAGATGAAGCCATTCTGCACATCGAAGATGAAACTTGGACGATGTACTTTGACGGAGCGTCAAATCAGTACGGGTATGGGATAGGGGTGTTGCTGATAGCGCCTGACGATTCCCGTATCCCTTAGCATTCAAGCTTCGATTCAAAGTCTCGAACAATGAGGCAGAGTATGAGGCATGTATTGCCGGTCTAGAAGCTGCCCTAGAACTAGGGGCAAGACGATTGGACGTCATTGGGGATTCGAACCTAGTTGTGTCTCAAGCTAAAGGAGATTGGAAAGTAAAAGAGGAAAAGATGATAATTTACCACCAGACCTTGGATTTGTTAATTCCCGGTTTGAGAACTAAGTTTCACTCACCTAGTAAGAGAGAACAACAGGTTCGCAGATTCGCTAGCAACTCTATCTTCCATGATAGACATCCCATCTGGGGTCCGGATGCGTCCAGTCATTATTGACCAGAAATTTGCACCTGCCTACGAGTCAATCTCTGCCATAGATGAAGTGCAAGATAACAACCCTTGGTATTACGACATATGGAACTTCTTGGAGAAGGAGGCATATCCACCAGGGGCAAATGCCAAAGACAAAAGGGCAATTAGAAGAATGGCTGTTCAGTTTATCATCTGCGGGGGTAAGTTGTACAAAAGAGGTCATCTGGGAATGCACAAGCTGTGTGTGGAAGCCGAAGAGTCGAAGCGCCTGATGGAGGCCATCCATGGAGGAGAATGTGGGGCACATATGAATGGGGTAATGCTGGCACGAAAGATCCTCAGACAAGGCTACTACTGGTCTACCATGGAGGAAGATTGTATCGGCTTTGTTCGGCGATGCCACAAATGCCAGATTCACGCAAACCGCATGAACATCCCGCCGTCAAAGCTGTACAACATGACGTCGCCATGGCCATTTTCAGTTTGGGGGATCGATGTGATTGGAGCTGTTACCCCGAAGGGGTCGAATGGGCATGAGTTTATCTGGTAGCAATAGATTACTTTACAAAGTGGGTCGAGGCCCAATCTTATGCCGTGTTGAAGGCTTCGCATGTCGCGAAGTTTATCAGAAACAACATTATCTGCCGTTATGGAGTCCCGAATGAGATCATTTCGGACAATGGTTCCCACTTCAAGAAGGAGGTGATTGATTTGTTGGAGAAATACAATGTGGCTTTTCATAAGTCGTCCACTATCGGCCGCAGACCAATGGAGCAGTTGAGGCCGCCAACAAGAACATCAAACACATACTGCAGAAGATGGTGGAAACCTATCGGGACTGGCCAGATAAGTTGCCGTTTGCTCTGTGGGGCTACCGAACGTCAATTAGAACTTCTACCGGGGCGACTCCGTATTCCTTGGTATATGGGATGGAGGCCGTTCTACCTATAGAGATTGAGGTTCCGTCTTTACGAGTATTGGCTGAGTGTCAAATAGCGAGGCAGATTGGCAGCAGAGCAGATTCGAGGAACTCATGCTTTTCGATGAAAGAAGACTGAAAGCACTGTACCACGTCCAAGGATATCAACGCAGAATTGCCCGGGCTTTCAACAAGAAAGTTAAGTCTAGGAATTTGAAGGAAGGAGATTTGGTGCTCAAAGACAACCGAGCTCCCATCCACGACCCAAGGGGCAAGTTCAGACCCAATTGGACTGGTCCCTAATCATCAAGTCTATCTGGTCAGGTGGAGCTGTGGTTCTGATGGACCTAGATGGCCTAGAGTTCTCCCAACCGATCAACATGGACAAGTTGAAGAAATATTACCCTGAGAGGCTCGCTGGCCGAAAACCCGAAAGGGCGACCTAGGCAAAATTCAGAGCACAAAAAAATTAGAAAGTATAAAAACTGAGCTCGCAAGGTTGAAAACCCGCAAAGGCGGCCTTGGCAAAAGTTAGAGCGCAAAAGGAGAGTGAAAATACTCGAGTGAACCCAAGCCTGAACTACGTAAGGCTTGATTCCCATCTTTGGGATACGTAGGCAGCTTCATCCCGAAGTTCAGCCATAAATTTTCCCCGATCAACTTTGTCCATTTGATCATCTTGGTCATCTTTGTCCATCAGCATTTATCGCAATCTCCGGTACAATGCTATTCAGACTAGGGGCAACTTTCCGTTGCCGTACAGTGCCGCGGTACCATTCAAACAAGGGGCAACTTTCCAGTTGCTAGGATCCGGGGTTGTGCATCTCAGGACAGATCTCAGGCGTGTCCAGTTCTGATCCATATCGAAAATAGTTTTGAAAAGTTTTAATGAAGATGACTTTGTTCAAATAAATCTTTTTACAACTAAGACCATTTCTGGACCAAAACGGAAAATTTTCAGTACCACAACCTTCAATTTCATTGATTTCAAATAGAGTTCTCTTGCTCTTGCATACAATTGAAGTTGCTTTTTTATTACATTCATAAAGAAAACTTGAAAGTACTAATAAAGCAATAAATCCGGGGCATGGTAAGTCAAATGTCCCTGCGCCCCCTCCCAGAGCTGGTCGAAGCCTCTGATGCCAAAGTGGGCCCCTCCTGCGCCTCTTCATTAAGCCAATCCAAGCACTCATCAGACAAAGTGCAACTGAAAGCGGGAGCGGGGGCCAGGAGTTCTCTCGTCCTCCATGCTGTGGCATACCGGGCCAGCTGTGCGCCTCGAATCGGGAATGTAACCGGGTACTCTATCCCTTCCGGCGGACAAGTCTGATTATGACCAAACTGGCGCAGGATACGGAATGGGAAATAGAAGACACAGTGAGTCAAGCCAATCAATTGGATCCCGGTTGACAGGTCATGCTGTAACTCATCATTGGAAGATTGAGCCAAGGGCACCGCCAAGCAATGCGGTCTGCGGACAAACTGCACATCCATTCAAACCACCAACCCTCATCAAGGGCATCAACTAGGCGTTGCCTGAAGAAGTAGCCGCGAGCTGAATATGCTGGGCAAGAGTCCACGACCTTCAGTTTATCCATCAACCACACCTGGGGAGGGATGAAAAATGAGAGAATAAAGAATAGAGAGATGTACGATGAGAGAAAAAGTGAGAAAAGGGCTTTTGTGAGAAAAACCGAGCCTGAGGGCCGAGTGATGTGAGCAAACATAAACGTGAGATTGGGTGGGAAACATTACCTGCAATAATAGTGGACTCCTGCTAATCTGATCGTCTCTCGACGATAAAAGGCGTCTAAGCCCAACAATGTCTCAGCTAGAATCATGGCAATGCAGCTTTTGCCCTCCTTCAAGCCTTGGGCAACCTCAATCAACCGGACACTAGGCCCTCCGGAACCGGGGACGAACAGAAAATGAGATAGCATGCATAGACAGAGGGCGTGTCGCCGAAAGCCTTGCCAGTGATGGTCGCCGAAAGCCTGGTTTCATTTCAGAGCATATTTGTGGTTAATATGATATGTATACCACTATTTTAGGTTGGATTTATGGCCTTTAGCATGCATCTTACACTTGCTTTGAAATGTTCTACTTTGCCTAGAAATAGGCCATGTGTTTAGCCTTGTATATCCTCATGTTTTAGCTTGGCTTATTGAAGTTTTTAGTCATGTTTTGTCATGTTTTAGGGCTGTGAGCCACTGGTTTTACCATTTTTGGCATGCTTAATGTAGTTGCTTTGCATGTGGCTTGTAAGCTTTGAGTATATGATCCATGAACAAGCATTGGTTAGGCTATTTAAGTGATTTGGGATCATTTATATGCCATTTCAGTCCCTATTCCATGCTTGTATGTCTCCATTTATCATCACTTTCATGCTTTGAAGTGTTGTAATCTTGTGCCTTAAAGGGGGTCATTGGCCATGCTCGCATGTTTAGGTATTTGGATCGCCATATCATGTGTTTTGTGTGGCTTATTTTTGCATGCTACACATCTATTTTTGGTTGCTCATTCCATGCTATGAGTGGTCTTGTTAGTGATGGTGTAATGCTCCATTTTGTGCCTTAGCCTTAGGCCCATTTTGGCTTGGATGTTAGCATGAATAATTGTCCATTTTAGGCACTTTTGGCCACCGTTTTGGGGTGGATTGAGGTCTGCCCCTTTATGGTTTAAGCCCACTTTAGCATGTTTGTCTCATGTTCTTTGCATACTTGCTTCATTAAGTGTGGTAGCATGTTGGTTCTATTACATGGTTCATCCATGTTTGCATTGCATTTGCACCTTGCATGTTGCATTACATTTGGCATGTTTGTATCTTACCATTAGATTGCATTGTTGAACCATGTTAGCATAACATGCATTGCATTACTTGGTTTGGGGTGTCAAACCAAGTGTGAGAAACGAGGCGTGTTTGTACTTCAAGTGACAAAACACACCTCAATTCTCATGTCACCGGGGCCCTTGACTTTGGACATGATAGGGTCTTGGCACTCATTTGTTTGTTGCATGCATTCCCATTAAAAATGCAACCTCGGTTCTTAGGCCATCATGCATCAAGATGCATAATTGATGGCCCAAGAACCAAGGGTCATGCTTCCTTGATCCCCCAAACATGATAGGAGGCAATGGCCGTGCATACATATGCCTAAAAACCCATGCCATGCATTGCTGGTCTGCTGCTGCTGTCAAACTGTCTCCTACAGGAACTTTCTGCCGGCGGCGAAGAAAGAGTGCCGACCGGCACTGTTTTTTTGGCCGATAGCCTCTAGAGCAGCCGATGGTCATTATAAACAGCCGGTGGGAATTCCTCCAGCCGGTGGTACTTTTCAGTGTGTATGGAAGGTGTTCTTGGACTTTGGCAGTTTTTCAGAAAGGCAGGGCAGTAGAACCAGAGGCAGCAGTGCTACGGGTGGGCTTCCGGGCAAAGCGGACTCGAGCATGCATCATTCACGCATCCTGAGGCAGGGCTGGGCCCCTTTTCTTTTATGATTAATATTAATTTGATAATTAGAAAGTTTTGTAATAATTAATTTTATTCATTATTTGGACTGCATTATTTGGGACTGTATATTCTTTTGGCCCCTCCGAGCGAGGGCATATCTGTAATAAGTGTGGGTGAGTGTATGTATGTCTTCCAACCCCCATTTCTTTCTTCCCTTTTATTTACCTGCTTACGATGGTAGATTAGGGCATATTTGAAATTAGCATACCTTATGCAACGCATGCGTGCATCCATGCATTTGTCTAAACATGCACCGGGCTCGGTACATCATACCAACTGCATCGTATTTTCAATTCCAACTTGAATACGTGCATCAAAATAAAGTGCACTTCACATGACATTTTTAGGGTTAGCCGAGCCTATCCTAATTACATGCTGTATGTGTTGCATTAGTCACTTAACATGAACTAGGGCATGCATGTTTGCTAACTAGTTTATTGTTTTGGCACGGAGTACGACGTAAGTTTTTATGCTTTAGCATCTCGCATGCGTGTGAATGTTAACATGACAGCATGCTTACCATGTGGCTAGATGCTTATGTGATAAACTGTTTGAATGCCTGTGGGTGGAGGTTGGGTTGCTTGAGTTGGAAAACTCGTTGAAATCCGTGTTTTAGCCTACTTGCGAGTAGCAAATTCTAAAGCGCTTTTCAAAACAAACGGATATGCAACGTTTGTTTCCAAATTAGGCGATCTGGTCTATACTTGTTTGCTACGCGCATAACATAGTAAACTCTAGGCTAATAACCGGAATAAGAACACGTAACGTTTTCAAAATTGGATATCACGGTTAGTAGAGGCCGGTCTTCGAACCGGGCGAAAGGGGGTGCTCATAGCTGACCTTCCCCGATCGTACCCAAGCTCCCGAGCCGAGACATTTGGTGATGACGGACACGTGGCCTTCGACACCGAGTCAGGGTTTCCTAGATTTCCCATTTTAAAAATATTTAGGTGGCGACTCTGTAATCTGGCAAAGCAGTCCATGTTTGGCACTTCTTTTCAAAAATCTGTTTTTCTCAAAAACGATTTGCCAGAGTTGGACTCTTTGGTTCAGATTTAGAACCGCAACACAAAAAGGAGAGTCCGAGCTGTAGCGAGGTCCCACGCGGACGTGTTACAGTTTCTGGCGACTCTGCTGGGGACTTTAGAGAGCTTGACTCGAACTCGTGATATCCTGTTTTGATTTCATTTATGTGTCTCTTTGCATTGCATTTGCATTGGTGCACCTAGGATACCGTGTTGGCCATCTGCTATTCCTGAGCGGTTTGCCGGAGGCTTGTCTTGTCAAGGCATGTCCATAAGGCTGACCGGTTGCGGGCTCTGCCAGTATGGGAACACAAACCCCGGTTTTACCGGGGCACCCTTTTTGACCATTCGACCTAGTGCATATTCGGATCCATAGTGACCATTCCAAACTAGGACAGGTTGCTCACCCGATATAGGTTGTTTGAAACCGCTGCGTGCGTAGTGAAAACCCTAGCTCCTGACAAAATAGGACAGGGAAACCCTACCCCAACATAGGGGTGTATTGGCTTTCATTTATCTGCTATGTGCTTTTTAGAATGTATCTCTACAGGGAATGCGCATGTCAGTTTGCAAGTTTTATCCGGCCTGAGGGCACCAGTAACAGTATTTTGGGGAATCAGTTATCTGTGGGTACAAGATTCAGACTTGGGGGCAATGATTCAGAAATAGTGATCAGTATTGGAGGGACAGTGAATCGAGTTCAGCGTGTTATCCAACCGTGTGTTGTTTATTTTATGCCGTTATGCTGTCCGATTTTCTGTTATTTATACGCTTTATTTATCTTTTTTTTTACTAGGTAGTTGAGCACGATTGCTTCTGACCCAGTAGATACTCCCCGAGCACTCTAGACTAGAGGTCGTCGACTCCATCGATCTGAGGATCTGGTAGACGGACAGCCAGTGTACTGTTCAAAACAACGCGAGTGTAAACTGCACAAAACAGTGCGATGCGCAAAACAGTGCGATGATTAACTGCACAAAATAGTGCCATGCGCAACATAGCGCGAGTGAAAAACTGCACAAAACAGTGCGATGCGCAAAACAACGCGAGTGTAAACTGCACAAAACAGTGCGATGCGCAAAACGGTGCGAGTGATAAACTGCACAAAACGGTGCAAGACGCAAAAAAGCGTGAGTGTAAACTACACAAGACAGGGTGATGCGCAAAAAAGCGCGAGTGCAAACTGCACAAAACAGTGCGATGCGCAACACATTGCGAGTGATAAACTGCACAAAACAGTGCCATGCGCAACATAGCGCGAGTGACAAACTGCACAAAACAGTGCGATGCGCAAAATAGCGAGAGTGTAAACTGCATAAAACAGTGTGAGGCGCAAAACAGCGCGAGTGATAAACTGCACAAAATGGTGCAATGCACAAAATAACGCAAGTGTAAACTGCACAAAATAGTGCGATGCGCAAAATAGCGCGAGTGTAAACTGCACAAAACAAAGTGATGCGCAAAATAGCACGAGTGATAAATTGTACAGAACAGTGCGATGCGCAAGAAAGCGCGAGTGATAAACTGCACAAAAAAGTGCGATGCGCAACACAACGCGAGTGATAAACTGCACAAAGGAGTGCCATGCGCAACACAGTGCAAGTGATAAACTGCACAAAACAGTGCGATGCGCAAAGCAGCGTGAGTGTAAACTGCACAGAACAGTGTGATGCGCAACACAACGCGACTGATAAACTGCACAAAACAGTGCGATGCACAATAAAGCACGACTGATAAACGGCACAAAACAGTCCGATGCGCAACACAGCGCGAGCGTATATTGCAGAAAACAGTGCGATGCGCAAAATAGCGCGAGTGTAAACTGCACAAAACAAAGCGATGCGCAAAATAGCGCGAGTGATAAACTGCACAAAACAGTGCGATGCGCAACAAAGCGCGAGGGATAAACTGCACAAAAAAGTGCGATGCGCAACACAGCGCGAGTGATAAACAGCAAAAAAGAGTGCCATGCGCAACACAGTGTGAGTGATAAACTGCACAAAACAGTGCGATGCGCAAACCAGCGCGAGTGTAAACTGCACAAAACAGTGCGATGCGCAAAACAGCGCGAGTGATAAACTGCAAAAAACGGTGCGATGCGCAAAAAAGCGCGTGTGTAAACTGGACAAAACAAGGCAATGCGCAAAAAAGCGCGAGTGCAAACTGCACAAAACAGTGCGATGCGCAACACAGCGCGACTGATAAACTGCACAAAACAGTGCGATGCGCAAGAAAGCGCGAGTGATAAACGGCACAAAACAGTGCGATGCGCAACACGGCGCGAGTGTAAACTGCAGAAAACAGTGCGATGCGCAAAATAGCGCGAGTCTAAACTGCACAAAACAAAGCGATGCGCAAAATAACACGAGTGATTAACTGCACAACACAGTGCGATGCGCAAGAAAGCGCGAGTGATAAACTGCACAAAATAGTGCGATGCGCAACATAGCGCGTGTGATAAACTGCACAAAATAGTGCGATGCGCAAAATAGCGCGAGTGTAAACTGCACAAAACAGTGCGATGCGCAAAATAGCGAGAGTGAAAAAATGCACAAAACAATGCGATGCGCAAAAGAGCGAGAGTGTAAACTGCACAAAACAGTGCGATGCGCAAAACATCGCGAGTGAAAAACTGCACAAAACCGTGCGATCCGCAAAATAGCGCGAGTGTAAATTGCACGAAACAGTGCGATGCGCAAAATAGCGCGAGTGTAAACTGCACGAAACAGTGCGATGCGCAAGAAAGCGCGAGTGATAAACTGCACAGATAAGTGCGGTGGGCAAGAAAGCGCGTGTGATGAACAGCACAAAAGTGTGCGATGCGCAAGAAAGCGCGAGTGATAAACGGCATAAAACAGCGCGAGTTAAACTGCACAAAACAGTGCGATGCTCAAAAGGGCGCAAGTGTAAACTGCACAAAACAGTACTATGCGCAAAACAGCGCGAGTGATAAACTGCACAAAACAGTGCGATGCGCAAAAAGCTCGAGTGATAAGCTGCACAAAACAGGGCGATGCGCAACACAGCGCGAGTGTAAACTGCACAAAATAGTGCGATGCGCAAAATATCGCGAGTGTAAACTGCACAAAACAGTGCTATGCGCAAAATAGCGCGAGTGTAAACTGCACAAAACAATGCGATGCGCAAAATAGCGCGAGAGATAAACTGCACAGATAAGTGCGATGGGCAAGAAAGCGCGAGAGATAAACTGCACAAAACAGTGCGATGCGTAAGAAAGCGCGAGTGATAAACTGCTTAAAATAGTGCGATGCGCAAGAAAGCGCGAGTGATAAACTGCACAAAACAGTGCGATGCGCAACACAGCGCGAGTGACAAACTCCACAAAATAGTGCGATGCGCAAAACGGCGCGAGTGATAAACTGCACAAAACAGTGAGATGCGCAAAACGGCGCGAGTGATAAACTGCACAAAACAGTGCGATGCGCAAAACAACGCGAGTGTAAACTGCACAAAACAGTGCGATGCGCAAAATAGCGCGAGTGATAAACTGCACAAAACGGTGCAATACGCAAAAAGCGTGAGTGTAAACTGCACAAAACAGGGCGATGCGCAAAAAAGCGCGTGTGCAAAGTGCACAAAACAGTGCGATGCGCAACACAGCGCGAGTGATAAACTGCACAAAACAGTGCCATGCGCAACATAGCGCGAGTGACAAACTGCACAAAACAGTGCGATGTGCAAAATAGCGAGAGTGTAAACTGCACAAAACAGTGTGAGGCGCAAAACAGCGCGAGTGATAAACTGCACAAAATGGTGCAATGCACTAAATAACGCGAGTGTAAACTGCACAAAACAGTGCGATGCGCAAAATAGCGCGAGTGTAAACTGCACAAAACAAAGCGATGCACAAAATAGCACGAGTGATAAATTGCACAGAACAGTGCGATGCGCAAGAAAGCGCGAGTGATAAACTGCACAAAAAAGTGCGATGCGCAACACAACGCGAGTGATAAACTGCACGAAAGAGTGCCATGCGCAACATAGTGCAAGTGATAAACTGCACAAAACAGTGCGATGCGCAAAACAGCGCGAGTGTAAACTGCACAAAACAGTGCGATGCGCAACACAACGCGACTGATAAACTGCACAAAACAGTGCGATGCGCAAGAAAGCACGACTGATAAACGGCACAAAACAGCCCGATGCGCAACACAGCGCGAGTGTATACTGCAGAAAACAGTGCGATGCGCAAAATAGCGCGAGTGTAAACTGCACAAAACAAAGCGATGCGCAAAATAGCGCGAGTGATAAACTGCACAAAACAGTGCGATGCGCAAAAAAGCGCGAGTGATAAACTGCACAAAAAAGTGCGATGCGCAACACAACGCGAGTGATAAACAGCACAAAAGAGTGCCATGCGCAACACAGTGTGAGAGATAAACTGCACAAAACAGTGTGATGCGCAAACCAGCGCGAGTGTAAACTGCACAAAACAGTGCGATGCGCAAAACAGCGAGAGTGATAAACTGCAAAAAACGGTGCGATGCGCAAAAAAGCGCGTGTGTAAACTGGACAAAACAAGGCAATGCGCAAAAAAGCGCGAGTGCAAACTGCACAAAACAGTGCGATGCGCAACACTGCGCGACTGATAAACGGCACAAAACAGTGCGATGCGCAAGAAAGCGCGAGTAATAAACGACACAAAATAGTGCGATCCGCAACACAACGCGAGTGTAAACTGCAGAAAACAGTGCGATGCGCAAAATAGCGCGAGTCTAAATTGCACAAAACAAAGGGATGCGCAAAATAACCCGAGTGATTAACTTCACAACACAGTGCGATGCGCAAGAAAGCACGAGTGATAAACTGCACAAAACAGTGCGATGCGCAACCTAGCGCGTGTGATAAACTGCACAAAATAGTGCGATGCGCAAAATAGCGCGAGTGTAAACTGCACAAAACAGTGCGATGCGCAAAATAGCGAGAGTGAAAAAATGCACAAACAATGCGATGCGCAAAAGAGCGAGAGTGTAAACTGCACAAAACAGTGCGATGCGCAAAACATCGCGATGAAGAACTGCAAGAAACAGTGCGATGCGCAAAATAGCGCGAGTGTAAACTGCACAAAACAGTGCGATGCGCAAGAAAGCGCGAGTGATAAACTGCACAGAAAAATGCGGTGGGCAAGAAAGCGCGAGTGATAAACAGCACAAAAGTGTGCGATGCGCAAGAAAGCGCGAGTGATAAACGGCATAAAACAGCACGAGTGTAAACTGCACAAAACAGTGCGATGCTCAAAAGGGCGCAATTGTAAACTGCACAAAACAGTGCGATGCGCAAAATAGCGCGAGTGATAAACTGCACAAAACAGTGCGATGCGCAAAAAGCGCGAGTGATAAACTGCACAAAACAGGGCGATGCGCAACACAGCGCGAGTGATAAACTGCCCAAAACTGCGCTATGCGCAAAATAGCGCGAGTGTAAACTGCACAAAACAGTGCGATGCGCAAAATATCGCGAGTGTAAACTGCACAAAACAGTGCTATGCGCAAAATAGCGCGAGTGTAAACTGCACAAAACAATGCGATGCGCAAAATAGCGCGAGAGATAAACTGCACAGATAAGTGCGATGGGAAGAAAGCGCGAGAGATAAACTGCACAAAACAGTGCACTGCGTAAGAAAGCGCGAGTGATAAACTGCATAAAACAGTGCGATGCGCAAGAAAGCGCGAGTGATAAACTGCACAAAACAGTGCGATGCGCAACACAGCGCGAGTGATAAACTCCACAAAATCTACGATGCGCAAAACGGCGCGAGTGATAAACTGCACAAAACAGTGAGATGCGCAACACGGCGCGAGTGATGAACTGCACAAACAGTGAGATGCGCAAAACGGCGTGAGTGATAAACTGCACAAAACAGTGCGATGCGCAAAACAATGCGAGTCTAAACTGCACAAAACAGTGCGATGCGCAAAACAGCGCGAGTGATAAACTGCACAAAACGGTGCAATACGCAAAAAAGCGTGAGTGTAAACTGCACAAGACAGGGCGATGCGCAAAAAAGCGCGAGTGCAAACTGCACAAAACAGTGCGATGTGCAACACAGCGCGAGTGATAAACTGCACAAAACAGTGCCATGCGCAACATAGCGCGAGTGACAAACTGCACAAAACAGTGCGATGCGCAAAATAGCGAGAGTGTAAACTGCACAAAATAGTGTGAGGCGCAAAACAGCGCGAGTGATAAACTGCACAAAATGGTGCAATGCACAAAATAACGCGAGTGTAAACTGCACAAACAGTGCGATCCGCAAAATAGCGGCGAGTGTAAACTGCACTGCACAAAACAAGCGATGCGCAAAATAGCACGAGTGATAAATTGCACAGAACAGTGCGATGCGCAGAAGCGCGAGTGATAAACTGCACAAAAGAGTGCCATGCGCAACACAGTGCAAGTTATAAACTGCACAAAATAGTGCGATGCGCAAAACAGCGCGAGTGTAAACTGCACAAAACAGTGCGATGCGCAACACAACGCGACTGATAAACTGCACAAAACAGTGCGATGCGCAAGAAAGCACGACTGATAAAGGGCACAAAACAGTCCGATGCGCAACACAGCGCGAGTGTATATTGCAGAAAACAGTGCGATGCGCAAAATAGCGCGAGTGTAAACTGCACAAAACAAAGCGATGTGCAAAATAGCGCGAGTGATAAACTGCACAAAAAAGTGCGGTGCGATGCGCAACACAGCGCGAGTGATAAACTGCAAAAAAGAGTGCCATTGCGCAACACAGTGTGAGTGATAAACTGCACAAATAGTGCGATGCGCAAACCAGCGCGAGTGTAAACTGCAAAAACAGTGCGATGCGCAAAACAGCGCGAGTGATAACTGCAAAAAACGGTCCGATGCGCAAAAAACGCGTGTGTAAACTGGACAAAACAAGCAATGCGCAAAAAGCGCGAGTGCAAACTGCACAAACAGTGCGATGCGCAACACAGCGCGACTGATAAACTGCACAAAACAGTGCGATGCGCAAGAAAGCGCGAGTGATAAACGGCACAAAACATGCGATGCGCAACACAGCGCGAGTGTAAACTGCAGAAAACAGTGCGATGCGCAAAATAGCGCGAGTCTAAACTGCACAAAACAAAGTGATGCGAAAAATAACGCGAGTGATTAACTGCACAACACAGTGCGATGCGCAAGAAAGCGCGAGTGATAAACTGCACAAAACAGTGCGATGCGCAACATAGCGCGTGTGATAAACTGCACAAAATAGTGCGATGCGCAAAATAGCGCGATTGTAAACTGCACAAAACAGTGCGATGCGCAAAATAGCGAGAGTGAAAAAAAGCACAAAACAATGCGATGTGCAAAAGACCGAGAGTGTAAACTGCACAAAACAGTGCGATGCGCAAAACATCGCGAGTGATAAACTGCATAAAACAGTGTGATCCACAAAATAGCGCGAGTGTAAACTGCAAAAAACAGTGCGATGCGCAAAATAGCGCAAGTGTAAACTGCACACAACGGTGCGATGCGCAAAATAGCGCGAGTGATAAACTGCACAGATAAGTGCGATGGGCGAGAAAGCGCGAGCGATAAACTGCACAAAACAGCGCGGGTGTAAACTGCACAAAACAGTGCGATGCGCAAAACAGCGCGAGTGATAAACTGCATAAAACAGCGTGGGTGTAAACTGCACAAAACAGTGCGATGCGCAAAACAGCGCGAGTGATAAACTGCACAAAACAGTGCGAGGCGCAAAACAGCGCGAGTGATAAACTGCACAAAACAGGCGACGCGCAAAATAGTGCGAGTGTAAACTGCACAAAACAGTGCGATCGCCAAATAACGCGAGTGATAAACCTGCACAAAATAGTCCGATGCGCAAGAAAGCACGAGTGATAAACTGCACAAAAGTGCGATGCGTAACAAGCACGAGTGATAAAATCCACAAAGCATGCGATGCGCAAAATAGCGCGAGTGACAAACTGCACGAAACAGTGTGATGCGCAAAACAGCGCGAGTGACAAACTGCACAAAACAGTGCCATGCGCAAAAAGCGCGAGTGATAAAATGCACAAAACAGGGCGATGCGCAACACAGTGCGAGTGATAAACTGCACAAAACAGCGCGATGCGCAAAATAGCGCGAGTGTAAACTGCACAAAACAGTGCGATGCGCAAAATATCGCGCGTGTAAACTGCACAAAACATTGCTATGCGAAAAATAGCGCGAGTGTAAACTGCACAAAACAGTGCGATGCGCAAAATAGCGCAAGTGATAAACTGCACAGATAAGTGCGATGGGCAAGAAAGCGCGAGTGATAAACTGCAAAAAACAGTGCGATGCGCAAGAGAGCGCGAGTGATAAACTGCAGAAAATAGTGCGATGCGCAAGAAAGCGCGAGTGATAAACTGCACAAAACAGTGCGATGCGCAACACAGCGCGAGTGATAAACTCCACAAAACAGTGCGATGCGCAAAACGGCGCGAGTGATAAACTGCACAAAACAGTGCGACGCGCAAAACAGCGCGAGTGTAAACTGCACAAAACAGTGCGATGCGCAAAACAGCGCGAGTGATATACTGCACAAAACGGTGCGATACGCAAAAAAGCGCAAGTGTAAACTGGACAGAACAAGGCGTTGCGCAAAAAGGCGCGAGTGTAAACTGCACAACACAGCGCGACTGATAAACTGCACAAAACAGTGCGATGAGCAAGAAAGTACGAGTGATAAACGGCACTAAATAGTGCGATGCGTAACACAGCGCGAGTGTAAACTGCAGGAAACAGTACGATGCGCAAAATAGCGCGAGTCTAAACTGCACAAAACAAAGCGATGCGCAAAATAACGCGAGTGATTAACCGCACAACACAGTGCGATGCGCAAGAAAGCGCGAGTGATAAACTACACAAAACAGTGCGATGCGCAACATAGCGCGTGTGATAAACTGCACAAAATAGTGCGATGCGCAAAATAGTGCGAGTGTAGATTGCACAAAACAGTGCGATGCGCAAAATAGCGCGAGTGAAAAAATGCACAAAACAATGCGATGCGCAAAGGAGCGAGAGTGTAAACTGCACAAAACAGTGCAATGCGCAAAACATCGCGAGTGATAAACTGCACAAAATAGTGTGATCCGCAAAATAGCGCGAGTGTAAACTGCACAAAACAGTGTGATGCGCAAAATAGCGCGAGTGTAAACTGCACACAATGGTGCGATGCGCAAAATAGCGCGAGTGATAAACTGCACAGATAAGTGCGATGGGCGAGAAAGCGCGAGCGATAAACTGCACAAAAGTGTGCGATGCGCAAGAAAGCACGAGTGATAAACTGCATAAAACAGTGCGGGTGTAAACTGCACAAAACAGTGCGATGCTGAAAAGGGCGCGAGTGTAAACTGCACAAAACAGTGCGATGCGCAAAACAGTGCGAGTGATAAACTGCACAAAACAGTGCGAGGCGCAAAACAGCGCGAGTGATAAAATGACCAAAACAGGGCGACGCGCAGAATAGTGCGAGTGTAAACTGCAGAAAACAGTGCGATAACCAAAATAGCGCGAGTGTAAACTGCACAAAACAGTGCGATGCGCCAAATAACGCGAGTGATAAACTGCACAAAACAGTCCGATGCGCAAGAAAGCGCGAGTGATAAACTGCATAAAACAGCGTGAGTGTAAACAGCACAAAACAGTGCTAGGCTCAAAAGAGCGCGAGTGTAAACTGCACAAAACAGTGCGATGCGCAAAACAGCGCGGGCGATAAAATGCACAAAATAGTGTGATGCGCAAAAAGCGCGAGTGATAAACTGCACAAAACAGGGCGATGCGCAACATAGCGCGAGTGATAAACTGCACAAAACAGCGCGATGCGCAAAATAGCACGAGTGTAAACTGCATAAAACAGTGCGATGCACAAAATAGCGCGAGTGTAAACTGCACAAAATAGTGCGATGCGCAAAATAGCGCGAGTGATAAACTGCACAGATAAGTGCGATGGGCAAGAAAGGGCGAGTGATAAACTGCACAAAAGTGCGCGATGCGCAAGAAAGCACGAGTGATAAACTGCATAAAATAGCGCGAGTGTAAACTGCACAAAACAGTGCGATGCTGAAAAGAGCGCGACTATAAACTGCACAAAACAGTGCGATGTGCAAAACAGTGCGAGTATAAACTGCACAAAACAGTGCGATGCTGAAAAGAGCGCGAGTGATAAACTGCACAAAACAGTGCGAGGCGCAAAACAGCGCGAGTGATAAACTGCACAAAACAGGGCGACGCGCAAAATAGTGCGAGTGTAAACTGTAGAAAACAGTGCGATAAGCAAAATAGTGCGAGTGTAAACTGCACAAAACAGTGCGATGCGCCAAATAACGCGAGTGATAAACTTCACAAAACAGTCCGATGCGCAAGAAAGCGCGAGTGATAAACTGCACAAAATAGTGCGATGCGCAACATAGCGCAAGTGATGAAATCCACAAAGCAGTGCGATGCGCAAAATAGCGCGAGTGACAAACTGCACAAAACAGTGTGATGCCCAAAAGAGAACGAGTGTAAACTGCACGAAACATTGCGATGCGCAAAACAGCGTGAGTGATAAAATGCACAAAACAGGGCGATGCGCAACACAGCGCGAGTGATAAACTGCACAAAACATCGCGATGCGCAAAATAGCGCGAGTGTAAACTGCACAGAACAGTGCGATGCGCAAAATAACGCGCGTGTAACCTGCACAAAACATTGCTATGCGAAAAATAGCGCGAGTGTAAACTACACAAAACAGTACGATGCGCAAAATAGCGCGAGTGATAAACTGCACAGATAAGTGCGATGGGCAAGAAAGCGCGAGTGATAAACTGCACAAAACAGTGCGATGCGCAAGAGAGCGCGAGTGATAAACTGCAGAAAACAGTGCGATGCGCAACACAGCGCGAGTGATAAACTCCACAAAACAGTGCGATGCGCAAAACGGCGCGAATGATAAACTGCACGAAACAGTGCGATGCGCAAAATAGCGCTAGTGTAAACTGCACAAAACAGTGCGATGCCCAAAACAGCGCGAGTGATATACTGCACAAAACGGTGCGATGCGCAAAAAAGCGCATGTAAACTGGACAAAACAAGGCGATGCGCAAAAAAGTTCGAGTGTAAACTGCACAAAACAGTGCGATGCACAACATAGCGCGACTGATAAACTGCACAAAACAGTGCGATGCGCAAGAAAGCGCGAGTGATAAACGGCACAAAACAGTGCGATGCGCAACACAGCGCGAGTGTAAACTGCAGAAAACCATGTGAGGCTCAAAACAGCGAGAGTGATAAACTGCACAAAATGGTGCGATGCGCAAAATAACGAGAGTGTAAACTGCACAAAACAGTGCGAAGTGCAAAATAGCGCGAGTGTAAACTGCAGAAAAGAAAGCGATGCACAAAATAGCGCGAGTGATAAACTGCACAAAACAGTGCGATGCGCAAAACATCGCGAGTGATAAACTGCACAAAACAGTGCGATCCGCAAAATAACGCGGGTGTAAACTGCACAAAACAGTGCGATGCGCAAAATAGCGCGAGTGTAAACTGCACAAAACAGTGCGATGCGCAAAATAGCGCGGGTGATAAACTGCGCAGATAAGTGCGATGGGCAAGAAAGCGCGAGCGATAAACTGCACAAAAGTGTGCGATGCGCATGAAAGTGCGCATGATAAACTGCACAAAACAGCGCGAGTGTAAACTGCACAAAACAGTGCGATGCTGAAAAGAGCGCGAGTGTAAACTGCGCGAAACAGCGCGAGTGATAAACTGCACAAAAGAGTGCGAGGTGCAAAACAGAGTGAGTGATAAACTGCACAAAACAGGGCGACGCGCAAAACAGTGCGAGTGTAAACTGCAGAAAACAGTGCGATAAGCAAAATAGCGCGAGTGTAAACCGCACAAAATAGTCCGATGCGCCAAATAACGCGAGTGATAAACTGCACAAAACAGTCCGATGCGCAAGAAAGCGCGGGTGATAAACTGCACAAAACTGTGCGATGTGCAACATAGCGCGAGTGATAAAATCCACAAAACAGTGCGATGCGCAAAATAGCGCGAGTGACAAACTGCACAAAACAGTGCGATGCCTGAAAGAGCACGAGTGTAAACTGCACAAAACAGTGCGATGCGCAAAACAGAGCGAGTGATAAACTGCACAAAACAGTGCGATGCGCAAAAAACGCGAGTGAGAAAATGCACAAAACAGGGCGATGCGCAACACAGCGCGAGTGATAAACTGCACAAAATAGCGCAATGCGCAAAATAGCACGAGTGTAAACTGCACAAAACAGTGCGACGCGCAAAATAGCGCGAGTGTAAACTGCACAAAACAGTGCTATGCGCAAAATAGCGCGAGTGTAAACTGCACAAAACAGTGCGAAGCGAAAAATAGCGCGAGTGATAAACTGCACAGATAAGTGTGATGGACAAGAAAGCGCGAGTGATAAACTGCACAAAACAGTGCGATGCGCAAGAAAGCGCGAGTGACAAACTGCATAAAACAACGAGACGCGCAAGCAAGCGCGAGTAATAAACTGCACAAAACAGTGTGATGCACAACACTGCGCGAGTGATGAACTACACAAAACAGTGCGATGCGCAAAACGGCGCGACTGATAAACTGCACAAAACAATGCGATGCGCAACATAGCGCGAGTGTAAACTGCACAAAACAGTGCGATGCGCAAAACAGCGTGAGTGATAAACTGCGCAAAACAGTGTGATGCACAAAACAGTGTGATGCGCAAAAAGCGCGAGTGATAAAATGCACAAAACAGGGCAATGCGCAACACAGCGCGAGTGACAAATTGCACAAAACAGCGTGATGCGCAAAATAGCGCGAGTGTAAACTGCACAAAACAGTGCGACGCGCAAAATATTGCGAGTGTAAACTGCACAAAACAGTGCTATGCGAAAAATAGTGCGAGTGTAAACTGCACAAAACAGTGCGATGCGCAAAATAGCGCGAGTGATAAACTGCACAGATAAGTGCGATGGACAAGAAAGCGCGAGTGATAAACTGCACAAAATAGTGCGATGCGCAAGAAAGCGCGAGTGATAAACTGCATAAAATAGTGCGATGCGCAAGAAAGCGCGAGTAACAAACTGGACAAAACAGTGCGATGCGTAACACAGCGCGAGTTGATGAACTACACAAAACGGTGCGATGCGCAAAACGGCGCGAGTGATAAATGGCACAAAACAATGCGATGCACAACAAAGCGCGAGTGTAAACTGCACAAAACTGTGCGATGCGCAAAATAGCGCGAGTGTAAACTGCGCAAAATAGTGCGATGCGCAAAATAGAGCGAGTGTAAACCGCCCAAAATAGTGCGATGCGCAAAAGATGCGCGAGCGATAAACTGCACAAAACAGTGCGATGTGCAAAAGGGCGAGAGTGTAAACTACACAGAACAGTGCGATGCGCAAAACATCGCGAGTGATAAACTGCACAAAACAGTGCGATCCGCAAAATATCGCGAGTGTAAACTGCACAAACCAGGGCGATGCGCAAAATAGCGCGAGTGTAAACTGCACAAAACAGTGCGATGCGCAAGAAAGCGCAAGTGATAAACTGCATAGATAAGTGCGATGGGCAAGAAAGCGCGAGTGATAAACTGCACAAATGTGTGCGATGCGCAAGAAAGCGCAGTGAAGTGATAAACTGCATAAAAGCGCGAGTGTAAACTGCAGAAAACAGTGCGATGCTGAAAAGAGCGCGAGTGTAAACTGCACAAAACAGTGCGATGCGCAAAACAGCGCGAGTGATAAACTGCACAGAATAGTGCGAGGCGCAAAACAACGCGAGTGATAAACTGCACAAAATAGTGCGACGCGCAAAATAGTGCGAGTGTAAACTGCACAAAACAGTGCTATGCACAAAATAGCGCGAGTGTAAACTGCACAAAACAGTGCGATGCGCCAAATAACGCGAGTGATAAACTACACAAAACAGTCCGATGCGCAAGAAAGCACGAGTGATAAACTGCACAAAACAGTGCGATGCGCAACATTACGCGAGTGATAAAATCCACAAAGCAGTGCGATGCGAAAAATAGCGCGAGTGACAAACTGCACAAAACAGTGCGATGCCCAAAAGAGCACGAGTGTAAACTGCACGAAATAGTGCGATGCGCAAAACAGCACGAGTAATAAACTGCACAAAACAGTGCGATGCGCAAAAAGCGCGAGTGATAAAATGCACAAAACAGGGCGATGCGCAACACAGCGCGAGTGATAAACTGCACAAAACAGCGCGATGCGCAAAATAGCGCGAGTGTAAACTGCACAAAACAGTGCGATGCGCATAATATCGCGAGTGCAAACTGCACAAAACAGTGCTATGCACAAAATAACGCGAGTGTAAACTGCACAAAACAGTGCGATGCGCAAAATAGCGCGGGTGATAAGCTGCACAGATAAGTGCGATGGGCAAGAGAGCGCGAGTGATAAACTGCACAAAACAGTGCGATGCGCAAGAGAGCGCGAGTGATAAACTGCAGAAAACAATGCGATGCACAAGAAAGAGCGAGTGATAAACTGCAGAAAACAGTGCGATGCGCAACACAGCGCGAGTGATAAACTCCACAAAACAGTGCGATGCGCAAAACGGCGCGAGTGATAAACTGTACAAAACAGTGCAATGCGCAAAATAGCGCGAGTGTAAACTGCACAAAACGGTGCGATGCGCAAAATAGCGCGAGTGATAAACTGCACAAAATGGTGCGACGCGCAAAAAAGTGCGAGTGTAAACTGCACAAGACGGGGCGATGCGCAAAAAAACGCGAGTGTAAACTGCACAAAACAGTGCGATGCGCAACACAGCGCGAGTGTTAAACTGCACAAAACAATGCCATGCGCAACACAGCGCGAGTGACAAACTGCACAAAACAGTGCGATGCGCAAAATAGCGAGAGTGTAAACTGCACCAAACAGTGTGAGGCGCAAAACAGCGCGAGTGATAAACTGCACAAAATGGTGCGATGAACAAAATAACGCGAGTGTAAACTCCACAAAACAGTGCGATGCGCAAAATAGCTCAAGTGTAAACTGCACAAAAGAAAGCGATGCGCAAAATAGCGCGAGTGATAAACTGCACAAAACAGTGCGATGCGCAAGAAAGCGCGATGATAAACTGCACAAAAAAGTACGATGCGCAACACAGCGCGACTGATAAACTGCACAAAACAGTGCGATGCGCAAGACAGCGCGAGTGATAACCGGCACAAAACAGTGTGATGCGCAACATAGCGCGAGTGTATACTGCAGAAAACAGTGCGATGCGCAAAATAGCGCGAGTCTAAACTGCACAAAACAAAGCAATGCGCAAAATAGCGCGAGTGATAAACTGCACAACACAGTGCGATGCGCAAGAAAGCGCGAGTGATAAACTGCACAAAACAGTGCGATGCACAACATAGCGCGAGTGATAAACTGCACAAAACAGTGCGATGCGCAAAATAGCGCGAGTGTAAACTGCACAAAACAGTGCGATGCGCAAAATAGCGCGAGTGAAAAAATGCACAAAACAATGCAATGCGCAAAAGAGCGAGAGTGTAAACTGCACAAAACAGTGCGATGCGCAAAACATCGCGAGTGATAAACTGCACAAAACAGTGCGATCCGCAAAATAGCGCGAGTGTAAACTGCACAAAACAGTGCGTTGTGCAAAATAGCGCGAGTGTAAACTGCACAAAACAGTGCGATGCGCAAAATAGTGCGAGTGATAAACTGCACAGATAAGTGCGATGGGCGAGAAAGCGCGAGCGATAAACTGCACAAAAGTGTGCGATGCGCAAGAAAGCGCGAGTGACAAACTGCATAAAATAGTGCAGGTGTAAACTGCACAAAACAGTGCGATGCTGAAAAGAGCGCGAGTGTAAACTGCACAAAATAGTGCGATGCGCAAAACACCGCGAGTGATAAACTGCACAAAACAGTGCGATGCGCAAAAAGCGCGAGTGATAAAATGCACAAAACAGGGCGATGCGCAACACAGCGCGAGTGATAAACTGCACAAAACAGCGCGATGTGCAAAATAGCGCGAGTGTAAACTGCACAAAACAGTGCGACGCGCAAAATATCGCGAGTGTAAACTGCACAAAACAGTGCTATGCGCAAAATAGCGCGAGTGTAAACTGCACAAAACAGTGCGATGCGCAAAATAGCGTGAGTGATAAACTGCACAGATAAGTGCGATGGACAAGAAAGCATGAGTGATAAACTGCACAAAACTGTGCGATTCGCAAGAAAGCGCGAGTGATAAACTGCATAAAACAGTGCGATGCGCAAGAAAGCGCGAGTAATAAACCGCACAAAACAGTGCGATGCGCAACACAGCGCGAGTGATGAACTACACAAAACAGTGCGATGCGCAAAACGGCGCGAGTGATAAACTGCACAAAACAATGCGATGCGCAACAATGCGCGAGTGTAAACTGCACAAAACAGTGCGACGCGCAACACAGCGCGACTGATAAACTGCACAAAACGGTGCGATGCGCAAAAAAGCGCGAGTCTAAACTGCACAAGGCAGGGCGATGGGCAAAAAAGTGAGAGTGTAAACAGCACAAAACAGTGCGATGCACAACACAGCGCGAGTGATAAACTGCACAAAACAGTGCGAGGCGCAAGAAAGCGCGAGTGATAAACTACACAAAAAAGTGCGATGCGCAACACAGCGCGAGTCATAAACTGCACAAAAGAGTGCCATGCGCAACACAGCGCGAGTGATAAACTGCACAAAACAGTGCGATGCGCAAAACAGCGCGAGTGTAAACTGCACAAAACAGTGCGATGCGCAAAACAGCGCGAGTGATTTACTGCACAAAAAGGTGCGATGCGCAAAAAAGCGCAAGTGCAAACTGCACAAAACAGGGCGATGCGCAAAAAAGCTCGAGTGTAAACAGCACAAAACAGTGCGATGAGCAACACAGCGCGACTGATAAACTGCACAAAACTGGGCGATGCACAAGAAAGCGCGAGTGATAAACGGCACAAAACAGTGCGATGCGCGACATAACGCGAGTGTAAACTGCAGAAAACAGTGCGATACGCAAAATAGCGCGAGTCTAAACTGCACAAAACAAAGCGATGCGCAAAATAGCGCGAGTGCTAAACTGCACAACATTGTGCGATGCGCAAGAAAGCGCGAGTGATAAACTGCACAAAACAGTGCGATGCACAACATAGCGCGAGTTTAAACTGCACAAAACAGTGCGATGCGCAAAATAGCGCGAGTGAAAAAATGCACAAAACAATGCGATGCACAAAAGAGCGAGAGTGTAAACTGCACAAAACAGTGCGAGACGCAAAACAACGCAAGCGATAAACTGCACAAAACAGTGCGAGGCGCAAAACAGCGCGAGTGATAAACTGCACAAAACAGGGCAAGCGCAAAATAGCCCGAGTGTAAACTGCACAAAACAGTGCGCAGCGCAAAATAGCGCGAGGGTAAACTACACAAAACAGTGCGATCTGCGCCAAATAACGCTGAGTGATAAACTGCACAAAACAGTCCGATGCACAAGAAAGCGCGAGTGATAAACTGCACAAAACAGTGCGATGCGCAACATAGCGCGAGTTATAAAATCACAAAAACAGGGCGATGCGCAAAATAGCGCGAGTGACAAACTGCACAAAACAGTGCGATGCACAAAGAGCGCGAGTGTAAATGCACAAAACAGTGCGATGTGCAAAACAGTGCAAGTGATAAACTGCACAAAACAGTGCCATGCGCAAGAAAACGCGAGTGATAAACTGCATAAAACAGTGCGATGCGCAAGAAAGCGCGAGTAATAAACTGCACAAAACAGTGCGATGCGCAACACAGCGCGAGTGATGAACTACACAAAATAGTGCGATGCGCAAAACGGCGCGAGTGATAAACTGCACAAAACAATGCGATGCGCAACATAGCGCGAGTGTAAACTGCACAAAACTGTGCGATGCGCAAAATAGCGCGAGTGTAAACTGCGCAAAACAGTGCGTTGCGAAAAATAGCGCGAGTGTAAACCGCCCAAAATAGTGCGATGCGAAAAAGAGCGCAAGTGATAAACTGCACAAAACAGTGCGATCCGCAAAAGGGCAAGAGTGTAAACTGCACAGAACAGTGCGATGCGCAGAACATCACGAGTGATAAACTGCACAAAACAGTGCGATTTGCAAAATAGCGCGAGTGTAAACTGCACAAAACACTGCGATGCGCAAAATAGCGCGAGTGTAAACTGCACAAAACAGTGCGATGCGGAAAATAGCGCGAGTGATAAACTACACAGATAAGTGCAATGGGCAAGAAAGCGCGAGTGATCAACTGCACAAAAGTGTGCGATGCGCAAGAAAGCGCGAGTTATAAACTGCACAAAACAGCGCGAGTGTAAATGCAGAAAACGTGCAATGCTCAAAAAGAGCGCGTGTATAAACTGCACAAAACAGTGCGATGCGCAAAAAAACGCGAGTGATAAACTGCACAAAAACAGTGCAATGCGCAAAATAGCGCGGTGTTACTGTAAACTGACCAAACAGTGCGATGCGCAGAATATCGCGAGTGTAAACTGCACAAAACAGTGCTATGCACAAAAAAGCGCGAGTGGTAAAACTGCACAAACAGGGCGACGCGCAAAAAAAGCGCGAGTGTAAACTGCGCAAAACAGTGCGATGCGCCAACACAGCGCGACTGATAAACTGCAAAACAGTGCGATGCGCGAGAAAGCGCGAGTGCGAGTGAAATGGCACAAAACAGTGCGATGCGAACACAGCGCGAGTGTAAACTGCAGAAAATAGTGCGATGCGCAAAATAGCGCGAGTGTAAACTGCACAAAACAAAGCGAAGCACAAAATAGCTCGAGTGATAAACTGCACACCATAGTGGCGATGCGCAACAACAAGCGCGAGTGATAAACTGCAACAAAGCAGTGTTGAAACGCAACATAGCACGAGTATAAACTGCAACAAAACAGTGCGATGCGCAAAATAGCGCGAGTGTAAACTGCACAAAACAGTGCGATGCGCCAAACAACGCGAGTGATAAGCTGCCACAAAAACAGTCGAGCGCAAGAAAGCGCGAGTGATAAACTGCACAAAACGGTGCGACGCGCAACATAGCACGATGATAAAATCCACAAAACAGTGCGATGCGCAAAATAGCGCGAGTGACAAACTGCACAAACAGTGCGATGCACAAAAGGGTGCGAGAGTAAACTGCAAAAACAGTGCGATGCGCAAAACAGCGCGAGTGATAAACTGCACAAAACAGTGCGATGTGCAAAAGCGGAGTGATAAAATGCACTAAACAGGCGATGCGCAAACAAGCGCGAGTGATAAACTGAAAAAAAAGGGCGAGGCGATGCGCAAAATAGCGCGAGTTGATAAAAGGCATAAAACAGTGCGATGCGCAAGAAAGCGCGAGTGATAAACTGCACAAAAAAGTGCGATGCGCAAACACAGCGCGAGTAATATAAATGCACAAAACAGTGCGATGCGCAAAACACGCGAGTGTAAACGCACAAAACACTGCGATGCGCAAAACAGCGTGAGTGATAAACTGCAAAACGGTTCGATACGCAAAAAAGCGCGAGTGTAAACTGCACAAACAGGGCGATGCACAAAAAACGCGATTGTGAACTGCACAAAACAGTGCGATGCGCAACACAGCGCGAGTGATAAACTGCACAAAATAGTGCGATGCGCAACAGAGCGCGAGGGATAAACTGCACAAAATAGTGCGATGCGCAAAATAGCGTGAGTGATAAACTGCACAAAACAGTGCGATACGCAAGAAAGCGCGAGTGATAAACTGCACAAAAAAGTGCGATGCGCAACACAGCGCGAGTGATAAACTGCACAAAAGAGTGCCACGCGCAACACAGCGCGAGTGATAAACTGCACAAAACAATGTGATGCGCAAAGCAGCGCGAGTGTAAACTGCACAAAACAGTGCGATGCGCAAAATAGCGCGAGTGATAAACTGCACAAAACGGTGCGATGCGCAAAAAAAGCGCGAGTGTAAACTGCACAAAACGGGCGAACGCGCAAAAAAAGCGCGAGTGAAACTGCACAAAACAGTGCGGTGCGCAACACAGCGCGACTGATAAACTGCACCAAACAGTGCGATGCGCAAGAAAGCGCGAGTGATAAATGGCACAAAACAGTGCGATGCGCAACACAGCGCGAGTGTAAACTGCAGAAATAGTGCGATGCGCAAAATAGCGCGAGTCTAAACAGCACAAAACAAAGCGAAGCACAAAATAGTGGAGTGATAAACTGCACAAATAGTGCGATGCGCAACAAAGCGCGAGTGATAAACTGCACAAAGCAGTTGATGCACAACATAGCGAGAGTAATAAACTGAACAAAACGGTTGCGATGCGCAAAAATAACGCGAGTGTAAATGCACCAAAAAGTGCGATGCGCCAAATAACGCGAGTGATAAACTGTACAAAACATCCGATGCGCAAGAAAGCGCGAGTGATAAACTGCACAAAACAGTGCAACGCGCAACATAGCGCGGGTGATAAAATCACAAAAGAGTGCGATGCGCAAAAATAGCGCGAGTGACAAACTGCACAAAACAGTGCGATGCCACAAAGGGCGCTGAGAGTAAATGCACAAAACAGTGCGATGCGCAAAACAGCGCGAGTGATAAACTGCACAAAACAGTGCGATGAGCAAAAAGCGCGAGTGATAAAATTGCACAAACAGGGCGATGCGCAACACAGCGCGAGTGTGATAAACTGAACAAACAGGGCGATGCGCAAAATAGCGCGAATGATAAACTGCATAAAACAGTGCGATGCGCAAGAAATCGCGAGTGATAAACTGCACAAAAAAGTGCGATGCCTAACGCATCGCGAGTGTAAACTGCATAAAACAGTGTGATGCGCAACACAGCGCGAGTGATAAACTGCACAAAATAGTGCGATGCGCAAAACACCGCGAGTGTAAACTGCACAAAACACTGCGATGCGCAAAACAGTGCGAGTGATAAACTGCACAAAACGGTTCGATGCGCAAGAAAGCGCGAGTGATAAATTGCACAAAAAAGCGCGATAGTGAACTGCACAAAACAGTGCGACAGCGCGAGTGATAAACTGCACAAAACAGTGCGATGCGCAACAGAGCGCGAGTGATAAACTGCACAAAACAGTGCGATGCGCAAAACACCGCGCGTGTAAAGTGCACAAAACAGTGCGATGCGCAAAATAGCGCGAGTGATAAACTGCACAAAACAGTGCGACGCGCAAGAAAGAGCGAGTGATAAACTGCACAAAAAAGTGCGATGCGCAACATAGCGCGAGTGATAAATTGCACAAAAGAGTGCCTTGCGCAACACAGCGCGAGTGAGAAACTGCACAAAACAGTGTGATGCGCAAAGCAGCGCGAGTGTAAACTGCACGAAACAGTGCGATGCGCAAAATAGCGCGAGTGATAAACTGCACAAAACGGTGCGATGCGCAAAAAAGCGCGAGTGTAAACTGCACAAAACAGGGCGACGTGCAAAAAAGCGCGAGTGTAAACTGCACAAAACAGTGCGACGCGCAACACAGAACAGTGCGATGCGCAACACAGCGCGAGTTTAAACTGCAGAAAATAGTGCGATGCGCAAAATAGCGCTAGTCTAAACAGCACAAAACAAAGCGAAGCACAAAATAGCTCGAGTGATAAACTGCACAACATAGTGCGATGCGCAACAAAGCGCGAGTGATAAACTGCACAAAGCAGTGTGATGCGCAACATAGCGCGAGTAATAAACTGCACAAAACAGTGCGATGCGCAAAATAGCGCGAGTGTAAACTGCACAAAACAGTGCGATGCGCCAAATAACGCGAGTGATAAACTGCACAAAACAGTCCGATGCGCAAGAAAGCGCGAGTGATAAACTGCACAAAACAGTATGACGCGCAACATAGCGCGAGTGATAAAATCCACAAAACAGTGCGATGCGCAAAATAGCGCGAGTGACAAACTGCACAAAACAGTGCGATGCACAAAAGGGCGCGAGAGTAAACTGCACAAAACTGTGCGATGCGCAAAACAGCGCGAGTGATAAATTGCACAAAACAGTGCGATGAGCAAAAAGCGCGAGTGATAAAATGCACAAAACAGGGCGATGCGCAACACAGCGCGAGTGATAAACTGAACAAAACAGGGCGATGCGCAAAATAGCGCGAGTGATAAACTGCATAAAATAGTGCGATGCGTAAGAAAGCGCGAGTGATAAACTGCACAAAAAAGTGCAATGCGTAACACATCGCGAGTGTAAACTGCATAAAACAGTGCGATGCGCAACACAGCGCGAGTGATAAACTGCACAAAATAGTGCGATGCGCAAAACACCGCGAGTGTAAACTGCACAAAACACTGCGATGCGCAAAACAGTGCGAGTGATAAACTGCACAAAACGGTTCAATACGCAAAAAAGCGCGAGTGTAAACTGCACAAAACAGGGCGATGCACAAAAAAGCACGATAGTGAACTGCACAAAACAGTGCGATGCGCAAGAAATCGCGAGTGATAAACTGCATAAAACAATGCGATGCGCAAAACACCGCGCGTGTAAAGTGCACAAAACAGTGTGATGTGCAAAATAGCGCGAGTGATAAACTGTACAAAACAGTGCGATGCGCAAGAAAGCGCGAGTGATAAACTGCACAAAAAAGTGCGATGCGCAACACAACGCGAGTGATAAACTGCACAAAAGAGTGCCATGCGCAACACAGCGCGAGTGAGAAACTGCACAAAACAGTGCGATGCGCAAACCAGCGCGAGTCTAAACTGCACGAAACAGTGCGATGCGCAAAATAGCGCGAGTGATAAACTGCACAAAACGGTGCGATGCGCAAAAAAGCACGAGTGTAAACTGCACAAAACAGGGCGACGCGCAAAAAAGCGCGAGTGTAAACTGCACAAAACAGTGCGATGCGCAACACAGCGCGACTGATAAACTGCACAAAACTGTGCGATGCGCAAGAAAGCGCGAGTGATAAATGGCACAAAACAGTGCGATGCGCAACACAGCGCGAGTGTAAACTGCAGAAAATAGTGCGATGCGCAAAATAGCGCGAGTCTAAACTGCACAAAACAAAGCGAAGCACAAAATAGCTCGAGTGATAAACTGCACAACATAGTACGATGCGCAACAAAGCGCGAGTGATAAACTGCACAAAGCAGTGTGATGCGCAACATAGCGCGAGTAACAAACTGCACAAAACAGTGCGATGTGCAAAATAGCGCGAGTGTAAACTGCACAAAACAGTGCGATGCGCAAAACAGCGCGACTGATAAACTGCACAAAACTGTGCGATGTGCAAAAAGCGCGAGTGATAAAATGCACAAAACAGGGCGATGCGCAACACAGCGCGAGTGACAAACTGAACAAAATAGGGCGATGCGCAAAATAGCGCGAGTGATAAACTGCATAAAACAGTGCAATGTGCAAGAAAGCGCGAATGTAAACTGCACAAAACAGGGCGATGCACAAAAAAGCGCGATTGTGAACTGCACAAAACAGTGCGATGCGCAACACAGCGCCAGTGATAAACTGCACTAAACAGTGCGATGCGCAACAGAGCGCGAGTGATAAACTGCACAAAACAGTGCGATGCGCAAAACAGCGCGCGTGTAAACTTCACAAAACAGTGCGATGCGTAAAATAGCGCAAGTGATAAACTGCACAAAACAGTGCGATGCGCAACACAGCGCGAGTGATAAACTGCACAAAAGAGTGCCATGCGCAACACAGCGCGAGTGATAAACTGCACAAAACAGTGCAATGCGCAAAACAGCGCGAGTGTAAACTGCACAAAACAGTGCGATGCGCAAAATAGCGCGAGTGATAAACTGCACAAAACGGTGCGATGCACAAAAAAACGCGAGTGTAAACTACACAAAACAGGCCGACGCGCAAAAAAGCGCGAGTGTAAACTGCACAAAACAGTGCGATGCGCAACAGAGCGCGACTGATAAACTGCACAAAACAGTGCGATGCGTAAGAAAGCGCGAGTGATAAATGGCGCAAAACAGTGCGATGCGCAAAACAGCGCGAGTGTAAACTGCAGAAAATAGTGCGATGCGCAAAATAGCGCGAGTCTAAACTGCACAAAACAAAGCGAAGCACAAAATAGCTCGAGTGATAAACTGCACAACATAGTGCGATGCGCAACAAAGCGCGAGTGATAAACTGCACAAAGCAGTGTGAAGAGCAACATAGCGCGAGTATAAACTGCACAAAATAGTGCGATGCGCAAAATAGCGCGGGTGTAAACTGCACAAAACAGTGCGATGCGCCAAACAACGCGAGTGATAAGCTGCACAAAACAGTCCGACGCGCAAGAAAGCGCGAGTGATAAACTGCACAAAACAGTGCGACGCGCAACATAGCGCGAGTGATAAAATCCACAAAACAGTGCGATGCGCAAAATAGCGCGAGTGACAAACTGCACAAAACAGTGCGATGCACAAAAGGACGCGAGAGTAAACTGCACAAAACAGTGCGATGCGCAAAACAGCGCGAGTGATAAACTGCACAAAACAGTGCGATGTGCAAAAAGCGCGAGTGATAAAATGCACAAAACAGGGCGATGCGCAACACGGCGCGAGTGATAAACTGAACAAAACAGGGCGATGCGCAAAATAGCACGAGTGATAAACTGCATAAAACAGTGCGATGCGCAAAAAAGCACGAGTGATAAACTGCACAAAAAAGTGCGATGCGTAACACATCGCGAGTGTAAACTGCATAAAACAGTGCGATGCGCAACACAGCGCGAGTGATAAACTGCACAAAACAGGGCGATGCGCAAAACACCGCGAGTGTGAACTGCACAAAACACTGCGATGCGCAAAACAGCGCGAGTGATAAACTGCACAAAACGGTTCGATACGCAAAAAAGCGCGAGTGTAAACTGCACAAAACAGGGCGATGCACAAAAAAGCGCGATTGTGAACTGCACAAAACAGTGCGATGCGCAACATAGCGCGAGTGATAAACTGCACAAAAACAGTGCTATGCGCAACAGTGCGCGAGTGATAAACTGCACAAAACAGTGCGATGCGCAAAACAGCGCGCGTGTAAACTGCACAAAACAGTGCGATGCGCAAAATAGCGCGAGTGATAAACTGCACAAAACAGTGCGATGCGCAAGAAAGCGCGAGTGATAAACTGCACAAAAAAGTGCGATGCGCAACACAGCGCGAGTGATAAACTGCACAAAAGAGTGCCAAGCGCAACACAACGCGAGTGAGAAACTGCACAAAACAGTGCGATGCGCAAAGCAGCGCGAGTGTAAACTGCACGAAATAGTGCGATGCGCAAAATAGCGCGAGTGATAAACTGCACAAAACGGTGCGATGCGCAAAAAAGCGCGAGTGTAAACTGCACAAAACAGGGCGACGTGCCAAAAAGCGCGAGTGTAAACTGCACAAAACAGTGCGATGCGCAACACAGCGCGACTGATAAACTGCACAAAACAGTGCGATGCGCAAGAAAGCGCGAGTGATAAATGGCACAAAACAGTGCGATGCGCAACACAGCGCGAGTGTAAACTGTAGAAAATAGTGCGATCCGCAAAATAGCGCGAGTCTAAACTGCACAAAACAAAGCGAAGCACAAAATAGCTCGAGTGATAAACTGCACAACATAGTGCGATGCGCAACAAAGCGCGAGTGATAAACTGCACAAAGTAGTGTGATGCGCAACATAGCGCAAGTAATAAACTGCACAAAACAGTGCGATGCGCAAAATAGCGCGAGTGTAAATTGCACAAAACAGTGCGATTCGCCAAATAACGCGAGTGATAAACTGCACAAAACAGACCGATGCGCAAGAAAGCGCGAGTGATAAACTGCACAAAACAGTGCGATGTGCAAAAGGGCGCGAGAGTAAACTGCACAAAACAGTGCGATGCGCAAAACAGCGCGAGTGATAAACTGCACAAAACAGCGCGATGTGCAAAAAGCGCGAGTGATAAAATGCACAAAACAGGGCGATGCGCAACACAACGCGAGTGATAAACTGAACAAAACAGGGCGATGCGCAAAATAACGCGAGTGATAAACTGCATAAAACAGTGCAATGCGCAAGAAAGCGCGAGTGATAAAACTGCACAAAAAAGTGCGATGCGTAACACATCGCGAGTGTAAACTGCATAAAACAGTGCGATGCGGAACACAGCGCAAGTGAACTGCACAAAACAGTGCGATGCGCATAACACCGCGAGTGTAAACTACACAAAACACTGCGATGCGCAAAACAGCGCGAGATCAGTGATAAATGCACAAAACGGTTCGATACGCAAAAAAGCGCGAATGTAAACTGCACAAAACAGGGTGATGCACAAAAAAGCGCGATGTGAACTGCACAAAACAGTGCGATGCGCAACACAGCGCGAGTGATAAACAGCAAAAACAGTGCGATGCGCAACAGAGCGCGAGTGATAAATGCACAAAAACAGTGCGATGCGCAAAACAGCGCGCGTGTAAACACAAAACAGTGCGATGCGCAAAATAGCGCGAGAGTGATAAACAGCACAAAACAGTGCGATGCGCAACACAGCGCGAGTGATAAACTGCACAAAAGAGTGCCATGCGCAACACAGCGCGAGTCATAAACTGCACAAAACAGTGCGATGCGCAAAGCAGCGCGAGTGTAAACTGCACAAAACAGTGCGATGCGCAAAATAGCGCGAGTGATAAACTGCACAAAACGGTGCGATGCGCAAAAAAGCGCGAGTGTAAACTGCACAAAACAGGGCGACGCGCAAAAAAGCGCGAGTGTAAACTGCACAAAACAGTGCGATGCGCAACACAGTGCGACTGATAAACTGCACAAAACTGTGCGATGCGCAAGAATGCGCGAGTGATAAATGGCACAAAACAGTGCGATGCGCAACACAGCGCGAGTGTAAACTCCAGAAAATAGTGCGATGCGAAAATAGCGCGAGTCTAAACTGCACAAAACAAAGCGAGAGCACAAAATAGCTCGAGTGATAAACTGCCACAACATAGTGCGATGCGCAACAAAGCGCGAGTGATTAAACTGCACAAAGCAGTGTGATGCGCAACATAGGCGAGTAATAAACTGCACAAAACAGTGCGATGCGCAAAATAGCGCGAGTGTAAACTGCACAAAACAATGCGATGCGCCAAATAACGCGAGTGATAAACTGCACAAAACAGTCCGATGCGCAAGAAAGCGCGAGTGATAAACTGCACAAAACAGTGCGACGCGCAACATAGCGCGAGTGATAAAATCCACAAAACAGTGCGATGCGCAAAATAGCGGGAGTGACAAACTGCACAAAACAGTGCGATGCACAAAAGGGCGCGAGAGTAAACTGCACAAAATAGTGTGATGCGCAAAACAGCGCGAGTGATAAACTGCACAAAACAGTGCGATGTGCAAAAAGCGGGAGTGATAAAATGCACAAAACAGGGCGATGCGCAACACAGGGCGAGTGATAAACTGAACAAAACAGGGCGATGCGCAAAATAGCGCGAGTGACAAACTGCATAAAACAGTGCGATGCGCAAGAAAGCGCGAGTGATATACTGCACAAAAAAGTGCGATGCGTAACACATCGCGAGTGTAAACTGCATAAAACAGTGCGATGCGCAACACAGCGCGAGTGATAAACTGCACAAAACAGTGCGATGCGCAAAACACCGCGAGTGTAAACTGCACAAAACACTGCGATGCGCAAAACAGCGCGAGTGACAAACTGCACAAAACGGTTCGATACGCAAAAAAGCGCGAGTGTAAACTGCACAAAACAGGGCGATGCACAAAAAAGCGCGATTGTGAACTGCACAAAACAGTGCGATGCGCAAGACAGCGCGAGTGATAAACTGCACAAAATACTACGATGCGCAACAGAGCGCGAGTGATAAACTGCACAAAACAGTGCGATGCGCAAAACAGCACGCGTGTAAACTGCACAAAACAGTGCGATGCGCAAAATAGCGCGAGTGATAAACTACATAAAACAGTGCGATGCGCAAGAAAGCGCGAGTGATAAACTACACAAAAAAGTGCGATGCGCAACACAGCGTGAGTGATAAACTGCACAAAACAGTGCGATGCCAAAGCAGCGCGGGTGTAAACTGCACGAAACAGTGCGATGCGCAAAATAGCGCGAGTGATAAAATACACAAAACGGTGCGATGCGCAAAAAAGCGCGAGTGTAAACTGCACAAAACAGGGCGACGCGCAAAAAAGCGCGAGTGTAAACTGCACAAAACAAGGCGATGCGCAACGCAGCGCGACTGATAAACCGCACAAAATAGTGCGACGCGCAAGAAAGCGCTAGTGATAAATGGCACAAAACAGTGCGATGCGCAACACAGCACGAGTGTAAACTGTAGAAAATAGTGCGATGCGCAAAATAGCGCGAGTCTAAACTGCACAAAACAAAGCGAAGCACAAAATAGCTCGAGTGATAAACTGCACAACATAGTGCGTTGCGCAACAAAGCGCGAGTTATAAACTGCACAAAGCAGTGTGATGCGCAACATAGCGGGAGTAATAAACTGCACAAAACAGTGCGATGCGCAAAATAGCGCGAGTGTAGACTGCACAAAACAGTGCGATGCGCAAAATAGCGCGAGATATAAAATGCACAAAACAATGCGCTGTGCAAAAGTGCGAGAGTGTAAACTGCACAAAACAGTGTGATGCGCAAAACAGCGCGAGTGATAAACTGCACAGAACAGTGCAAGGTGCAAAACAGCGCGAGTGATAAACTGCACAAAACAGGGCGACGGGCGAAATAGCGCGAGTGTAAACTGCACAAAATAGTGCGATGCGCAAAATAGCGTGAGTGATAAACTGCACAAAACAGTGCGATGCGCAAGAAAGCCCGAGTGATAAACTGCATAAAATAGTGCGATGCGCAAGAAAGCGCGAGTAATAAACTACACAAAATAGTGCGATGCGCAACACAGCGCGAGTGATAAACTGCACAAAACAATGCGATGCGCAACATAGCGCGAGTGTAAACTGCGCAAAACGGTGCGATGCGCAAAATAGCGCGAGTGTAAACCGCCCAAAATAGTGCGATGCGCAAAAGAGCGCGAGTGATAAACTGCAAAAACAGTGCGATGCGCAAAAGAGCAAGAGTGTAAACTGCACAAAACAGTGCGATGCGCAAAATATCGCGAGTGATAAACAGCACAAAACAGTGCGATCCGCAAAATAGCGCGAGTGTAAACTGCACAAAACAGTGCGATGCGCAAAATAGCGCGAGTGTAAACTGCACAAAACAGTACGATGCGCAAAATAGCGCGAGTATTAAACTGCACAGATAAGTGCGATAGGCATGAAAGCGCGAGTGATAAACTGCACAAAGCGGTGCGATGCGCAAGAAAGCGTGAGTGATAAACTGCATAAAATAGTGCGATGCGCAAGAAAGCGCGAGTAATAAACTGCACAAAACTGTGCGATGCGCAACACAGCGCGAGTAATAAACTGCACAAAACAATGCGATGCGCAACATAGCGCGAGTGTAAACTGCGCAAAACAGTGCGATGCACAAAATAGCGCGAGTGAAAACCGCCCAAAATAGTGCGATGCGTAAAAGAGCGCGAGTGATAAACTACACAAAACAGTGCGATGCGCAAAAGAGCGAGAATGTAAACTGCACAAAACAGTGAATTGCGCAAAACAACGCGAGTGATAAACTGCACAGATAAGTGCGATGGGCAAGAAAGCGCGAGTGATAAACTGCACAAAAGTGTGCGATGCGCAAGAAAGCGCGAGTGATAAACTGCATAAAACAGAGCGAGTGTAAACTGCATAAAACAGTGCGATGCTCAAAAGAGCGCGAGTGTAAACTGCACAAAACAGTGCGATGCGCAAAACAACGGGAGTGATAAACTGCACAAAACAGTGCGATGCGCAAAAAGCGCGAGTGATAAACTGCACAAAACAGGGCGATGCGCAACACAGCGCGAGTGATAAACTGCACAAAACAGCGCGATGTGCAAAATAGCGCGAGTGTAAACTGCACAAAACAGTGCGATGCGCAAAATATAGCGAGTGTAAACTGCACAAAACAGTGCGAGGTGCAAAATAGCGCGAGTGATAAACTGATCAGATAAGTGCGATGGGAGAGAAAGCGCGAGTGATAAACTGCACAAAACAGTGCGATGCGCAAGAAAGCGCGAGTGATAAACTGCACAAAACAGTGCGATGCGCAACACAGCGCGAGTGATAGACTCCACAAAACAGTGCGATGCCCAAAACGGCGCGAGTGATAAACTGCACAAAATAGTACGATGCGCAAAATAGCGCGCGTGTAAACTGCACAAAACAGTGCGATGCGCAAAACAGCGCGAGTGATAAATTGCACAAAACGGTGCGATGCGTAAAAAAGTGCGAGGGTAAACTGCACAAGACAGGGCGATGCGGAAAAAAGCGCGAGTGTAAACTGCACAAAACAGTGCGAGTGATAAACTGCACAAAACAATGCCATGCGCAACACAGCGCGAGTGACAAACTGCACAAAACAGTGCGATGCGCAAAATAGCGAGAGTGTAAACTGCACAAAACAGTGTGAGGCGCAAAACAGCGCGAGTGATAAACTGCACAAAATGGTGCGATGCACAAAACAACGCGAGTGTAAACTGCACAAAATAGTGCGATGCGCAAAACAGCGCGAGTGTAAACTGCACAAAACGGTGCGATCCGCAAAAAAGCGCGAGTGTAAACTGCACAAAACAGGGCGATGCCCAAAAAAGCGCGAGAGTAAACTGCACAAAATAGTGCGATGCGCAACACATCACGACTGATAAACTGCACAAAACAGTGCGATGCGCAAGAAAGCGCGAGTGATAAACGGCACAAAACAGTGCGATGCGCAACACAGCGCGAGTGTAAACTGCAGAAAACAGTGCGATGCGCAAAATAGCGCGAGTCTAAATTGCACAAAACAAAGCGATGCGCAAAATAGCGCGAGTGATAAACTGCACAACACAGTGCGATGCGCAAGAAAGCGCGAGTGATAAACTGCACAAAACAGTGCGATGCGCAACATAGCGCGAGTGATAAACTGCACAAAACAGTGCGATGCGCAAAATAGCGCGAGTGTAAACTGCACAAAATAGTGCGATGCACAAAATAGCGCGAGTGATAAAATGCATAAAACAATGCGATGCGCAAAAGAGCGAGAGTGTAAACTGCAGGAAAAAGTGCGATGCGCAAAACAGCGCTAGTGATAAACTGCACAAAACAGTGCGAGGCGCAAAACAACGCGAGGGATAAACTGCACAAAACAGGGCGACGCGCAAAATATCGCGAGTGTAAACTGCACAAAACAGTGCGATGCGCAAAACAGCGCGAGTGATAAATTGCACAAAACGGTACGATGCGTAAAAAAGTGCGAGGGTAAACTGCACAAGACAGGGCGATGCGGAAAAAAGCGAGTGTAAACTGCACAAAACAGTGCGAGTGATAAACTGCACAAAACAATGCCATGCGCAACACAGCGCGAGTGACAAACTGCACAAAACAGTGCGATGCGCAAAATAGCGAGAGTGTAAACTGCACAAAACAGTGTGAGGCGCAAAACAGCGCGAGTGATAAACTGCACAAAATGGTGCGATGCACAAAATAGCGAGTGTAAACTGCACAAAAGAAAGCGATGTGCAAAATAGCGCGAGTGATAAACTGCACAAAATATTGCGATGCGCAAAACAGCGCGAGTGTAAACTGCACAAAATAGTGCGATGCGTAAAACAGCGCGAGTGATAAACTGCACAAAACGGTGCGATCCGCAAAAAAGCGCGAGTGTAAATGCACAAAACAGGCGATGCCCAAAAAAGCGCGAGAGTAAACTGCACAAAATAGTGCGATGCGCAACACATGACGACTGATAAACTGCACAAACAGTGCGAGCGCAAGAAAGCGCGAGTGATAAACGGCACAAACAGTGCGATGCGCAACACAGCGCGAGTGTAAACTGCAGAAAACAGTGCGATGCGCAAAATAGCGCGAGTCTAAATTGCACAAAACAAAGCGATGCGCAAAATAGCGCGAGTGATAAACTGCACAACACAGTACGATGCGCAAGAAAGGCGAGTGATAAACTGCACAAAACAGTGCGATGCGCACCATAGCGCGAGTGATAATGCACAAAACAGTGCGATGCGCAAAATAGCGCGAGTGTAAACTGCACAAAACATGCAATGCAAAAAATAGCGGCGAGTGATAAAATGCATAAAACAATGCGATGCGCAAAAGAGCGAGAGTGTAAACTGCACGAAAAAGTGCGATGCGCAAAACAGCGCTAGTGATAAACTGCACAAAACAGTGCGAGGCGCAAAACAGCGCGAGGGTTAAACTGCACAAAACAGGGCGACGCGCAAAATAGCGCGAGTGTAAACTGCACAAAACAGTGCGATGCGCAAAATAGCGCGAGTGTAAACTGCACAAAACAGTGCGATGCGCCAAATAACGCGAGTGATAAACTGCACAAAACAGTCCGATGCACAAGAAAGCGCGAGTGATAAACTGCACAAAACAGTGCGATGCGCAAGAAAGCGCGAGTGATAAACTGCAGAAAACAGTGCGACGCGCAAGAAAGCGCGAGTGATAAACTGCACAAAACAGTGCGATGCGCAACACAGCGCGAGTGATAGACTACACAAAACTGTGCGATGCCCAAAACGGCGCGAGTGATAAACTGCACAAAATAGTGCGATGCGCAAAATAGCGCGAGTGTAAACTGCACAAAACAGCGCGAGTGATAAACTGCACAAAACGGTGCGAAGCGCAAAAAAGCGCGAGGGTAAACTGCACAAGACAGGGCGATGCGGAAAAAAGCACGAGTGTAAACTGCACAGAACAGTGCCATGCGCAACACAGCGCGAGTGACAAACTGCACAAAACAGTGCGATGCGCAAAATAGCGAGAGTGTAAACTGCACAAAACAGTGTGAGGCGCAAAACATCGCGCGTGATAAACTGCACAAAATGGTGCGATGCCCAAAATAGCGCGAGTGTAAACTGCACAAAACAGTGCGATGCGCAAAATAGCGCGAGTGTAAACTGCACAAAAGAAAGCGATGTGCAAAATAGCGCGAGTGATAAACTGCAGAAAACAATGCGATGCGCAAAATAGCGCGAGTGTAAACTGCACAAAATAGTGCGATGCGCAAAACAGCGCGAGTGATAAACTGCACAAAACGGTGCGATGCGCAAAAAAAGCGCGAGTGTAAACTGCACGAAACCGGGCAATGCGCAAAAAAGCGCGAGTGTAAACTGCACAAAACAGTGCGATGCGCAACACATCACGACTGATAAACTGCACAAAACAGTGCGATGCGCAAGAAAACGCGAGTGATAAACGGCACAAAACAGTGCGATGCGCAACACAGCGCGAGTGTAAACTGTAGAAAATAGTGCGATGCGCAAAATAGCGCGAGTCTAAATTGCACAAAACAAAGCGATGCGCAAAATAGCGCGAGTGATAAACTGCACAACACAGTGCGAAGCGCAAGAAAGCGCGAGTGATAAACTGCACAAAACAGTGCGATGCGCAACATAGGGCGAGTGATAAACTGCACAAAACAGTGCGATGCGCAAAATAGCGCGAGTGTAAACTGCACAAAACAGTGCGATGCACAAAATAGCGCGAGTGATAAAATGCATAAAACAATGCGATGCGCAAAGAGCGAGAGTGTAAACTGCACAAAAAAGTGCGATGCGCAAAACAACGCGAGTGATAAACTACACAAAACAGTGCGAGGCGCAAAACAGCGCGAGTGATAAACTGCACAAAACAGGGCGACGCGCAAAATAGCGCGAGTGTAAACTGCACAAAACAGTGCGATGCGCAAAATAGCGCAGGTGAAAACTGCACAAAACAGTGCGGTGCGCCAAATAACGCGAGTGATAAACCGCACAAAACAGTCCGATGCGCAAGAAAGCGCTAGTGATAAACTGCACAAAACAGTGCGATGCGCAACATTGCGCGAGTGATAAAATCCACAAAACAGTGCGTTGCGCAAAATAGCGCGAGTGAAAAACTGCACAAAACAGTGCGATGCACAAAAGAGCGCGAGTGTAAATTGCACAAAACAGTGCGATACGCAAAACAGCGAGAGTGATAAACTGCACAAAACAGTGCGATGCGCAAAAAGCGCGAGTGATAAAATGCACAAAACAGGGCGATGCGCAACACAGCGCGAGTGATAAACTGAACAAAACAGCGCGATGCGCAAAATAGCGCGAGTGTAAACTGCACAAAACAGGGCGATGCGTAAAATAGCGCGAGTGTAAACTGCACAAAACAGTGCTCTGCGCAAAATAGCGCGAGTGTAAACTGCACAAAACAGCGCGATGCGCAAAATAGCGCGAGTGATAAACTGCACAGATACGTGCGATGCGCAAAAGAGCGAGAGTGTAAACTGCATAAAACAGTGCGATGCGTAAAATAGCGCGAGTTTAAACAGCACAAAACAGTGCGAGTGATAAACTGCACAGATAAGTGCGATGGGCAAGAAAGCGCGAGTGATAAACTGCACAAAAGTGTGCGATGCGCAAGAAAGTCCGAGTGATAAACTGCATAAAACAGCGCGTGTGTAAACTGCACAAAACAGTGAGATGCTCAAAAGAGCGCGAGTGTAAACTGCACAAAACAGTGCGATGCGCAAAATAGCGCGAGTGATAAACTGCACAAAACAGTGTGATGCGCAAAAAGCGCGAGTGATAAACTGCACAAAACAGGGCGATGCGCAACATAGCGCGAGTGATAAACTGCACAAAACAGCGCGGTGCGCAAAATAGCGCGAGTGTAAACTGCATAAAACAGTGCGATGCGCAAAATAGCGTGAGTGTAAACTGCACAAAATAGTGCGACGCGAAAAATAGCGCGAGTGATAAACTGCACAGATAAGTGCGAGGGGAAGAAAGCGCGAGTGATTAAACTACACAAAAACAGTGCGATGCGCAAGAGAGCGCGAGTGACAAACTGCATAAAACAGTGCGATGTGCAAGAAAGCGCGAGTAATAAACTCCACAAAATAGTGCGATGCGCAACACAGCGCGAGTGATGAACTACACAAAACAGTGCGATGCGCAAAACGGCGCGAGTGATAAACTGCACAAAACAATGCGATGCGCAACGTAGCATGAGTGCAAACTGCACAAAACTGTGCGCATGCGCAAAATAGCGCGAGTGTAAACTGCACAAAACTGTGCGATGCACAAATAGCGCGAGTGAAACCTCCCAAAATAGTGCGATGCGCAAAAGAGCGCGAGTGATAAACTGCCACAAAACAGTGCGATGCGCAAAAGGCGAGAGTGTAAACTGCACAAAACAGTGCGATGCGCAAAAGGGCGAGAGTGTAAACTGCACAAAACAGTGCGATGCGCAAAACATCGCGAGTGATAAACTGCACAAAACAGTGCGATCCGCAAAATAGCGTGAGTGTAAACTGCACGAAACAGTGCGATGCGCAAAATAGCGCGAGTGATAAACTGCACAGATAAGTGCGATGGGCAAGAAAGCGTGAGTGATAAACTGCACAAAAGTGAGCGATGCGCAAGAAAGCGCGAGTGATAAACTGCATAAAACAGCGCGAGTGTAAACTGCACAAAATAGTGCGATGCTGAAAAGAGCGCGAGTGTAAACTGCACAAAACAGTGCGATGCGCAAAACAGTGCGAGTATAAACTGCACAAAACAGTGCGATGCTGAAAAAAGCGCGAGTGATAAACTGCACAAAACAGTGCGAGGCGCAAAACAGTGTGAGTGATAAACTGCACAAAACAGGGCGACGCGCAAAATAGTGCGAGTGTAAACTGCAGAAAATAGTGTGATGCGCAAAATAGCGCGAGTGTAAACTGCACAAAATAGTGCAATGCGCCAAATAACGCGAGTGATAAACTGCACAAAACAGTCCGATGCGCAAGAAAGCGCGAGTGATAAACTGCACAAAACAGTGCAATGCGCAACATAGCGCGGGTGATAAAATCCACAAAACAGTGCGATGCGCAAAATAACGCGAGTGACAAACTACACAAAACAGTGCGATGCGCAAAAGAGCACGAGTGTAAACTGCACAAAACAGTGCGATCCGCAAAAAGCGCGAGTGATTAAATGCACAAAACAGGGCGATGAGCAACACAGCGCGAGTGATAAACTGCACAAAACAGAGCGATGCGCAAAATAGCGCGAGTGTAAACTGCACAAAACAGTGCAATGCGCAAAATAGCGCGAGCGTAAACTGCACAAAAAAGTGCTATGCGCAAAATAGCGCGAGTGTAAACTGCACAAAACAGTGCGATGCGCTAAATAGCGCGAGTGATAAGCAGCACAGATAAGTGCGATGGACAAGAAAGCGCGAGTGATAAACTGCACAAAACAGTGCGATGCGCAAGAAAGCGCGAGTGATAAACTGCAAAAAACAGTGCGATGCGCAAGAAAGCGCGAGTAATAAACTACACAAAATAGTGCGATGCGCAACACAGCGCGAGTGATGAACTACACTAAACAGTGCGATGCGCAAAACAGCACGAGTGATAAACTGCACAAAACAATGCGATGCGCAAAATAGCGCGAGTGTAAACTGCACAAAACTGTGCGATGCACAAAATAGCGCGAGTGTAAACCGCCCAAAATAGTGCGATGCGCAAAAGAGCGCGAGTGGTAAACTGCACAAAACAGTGCGATGCGCAAAAGGGCGAGAGTGTAAACTGCACAAAACAGTGCGATGCGCAAAACATCGCGAGTGAAAAACTGCACAAAACAGTGCGATCCGCAAAATAGCGCGAGTGTAAACTGCCCAAAACTGTGCGATGCGCAAAATAGCGCGAGTGTAAACTGCACAAAACAGTGCGATGCGCAAGAAAGCGGGAGTGATAAATTGCGCAGATAAGTGCGATGGGCAAGAAAGCGCGAGTGATAAACAGCACAAAAGTGTGTGATGCGCAAGAAAGCGCGAGTGATAAACGACATAAAGCAGCGCGAGTGTAAACTGCACAAAACAGTGCGATGCTCAAAAGAGAGCAAGTGTAAACTGCACAAATCAGTGCGATGCGCAAAACAACGCGAGTGATAAACTGCACAAAACAGTGCGATGCGCAAAAACAGCGCGAGTGATAAACTGCACGAAACAGCGCGATGCGCAAAATAGCGCGAGTGATAAACTACACAAAACAGTGCGATGCGCAAGAAAGCGCGAGTGATAAACTGCACCAAAAAGTGCGATGCGCAAGAGAGCGCGAGTGATAAACTGCAGAAAATAGTGCGATGCACAAAATATCGCGAGTGTAAACTGCACAAAACAATGCTATGCGCAAAATAGCACGAGTGTAAACCACACAAAACAGTGCGATGCGCAACACAGCGCGAGTGATAAACTGCACAAAACAGCGCGATGCGCAAAATAGCGCGAGTGTAAACTGCACAAAACAGTGCGATACGCAAAATATCGCGAGTGTAAACTGCACAAAACAGTGCCATGCGCAAAATAGCGCGAGTGTAAACTGCACAAAACAGTGCGATGCGCAAAATAGCGCGAGTGATAAACTGCACAGATAAGTGCGATGGGCAAGAAAGCGTGAGTGATAAACTGCACAAAACAGTGCGATGCGCAAGAGAGCGCGAGTGATAAACTGCAGAAAATAGTGCGATGCGCAAGAAAGCGCGAGTGATAAACTGCACAAAACAGTGCGATGCGCAACACAGCGCGAGTGATAAACTCCACAAAACAGTGCGATGCGCAAAACGATGCGAGTGATAAACTGCACAAAACAGTGCGATGCGCAAAACAGCGCGAGTGTAAACTGCACAAAATAGTGCGATGCGCAAAACAGCGCGAGTGATAAACTGCACCAAACGGTGCGATGCGCAAAAAAGTGCGAGTGTAAACTGCACAAGACAGGGCGATGCGCAAAAAAACGCGAGCGTAAACTGCACAAAACAGTGCGATGCGCAACACAGCGCGAGTGATAAACTGCACAAAACAGTGCCATGCGGAACACAGCGCGAGTGAGAAACTGCACAAAACAGTGCGATGCGCAAAATAGCGAGAGTGTAAACTGCACAAAACAGTGTGAGGCGCAAACCAGCGCGAGTGATAAACTGCACAAAATGGTGCAATGCACAAAATAACGCGAGTGTAAACTGCACAAAACAGTGCGATGCGCAAAATAGCGCGATTGTAGACCGGACAAAAGAAGGCGATGCGCAAAATAGCGCGAGTGATAAACTGCACAAAACAGTGCGATGCGCAAGAAAGCGCGAATGATAAACTGCACAAAAAAGTGCGATGCGCAACACAGCGCGACTGATAAACTGCATAAAACAGTGCGATGCGCAAGACAGCGCGAGTGATAAACGGCACAAAACAGTTCGATGCGCAACATAGCGCGAGTGTAAACTGCAAAAAACAGTGCGATGCGCAAAATAGCGTGAGTCTAAACTGCACAAAACAGTGTGATGCGCAAAATAGCGCGAGTGAAAAAATGAACAAAACAATGCGATGCGCAAAAGGGCGAGAGTGTAAACTGCACAAAACAGTGCGATGCGCAAAACATCGCGAGTGTAAACTGCACAAAACAGTGCGATGCGTAAAATAGCGCGAGTGATAAACTGCACAGATAAGTGCGATGGGCAAGAAAGCGCGAGCGATAAACTGCACAAAAGTGTACGATGCGCAAGAAAGTGCGAGTGATAAACTGCATAAAACAGCGCGAGTGTAAACTGCACAAAATAGTGCGATGCTGAAAAGTGCGCGAGTGTAAACTGCGCAAAACAGCGCGAGTGATAAACTGTACAAAACAGGTCGACGCGCAAAATAGTGCGAGTGTAAACTGCAGAAAACAGTGCGATAAGCAAAATAGCGCGAGTGTAAACTGCACAAAACAGTGCGATGCGCCAAATAACGCGAGTGATAAACTGCACAAAACAGTCCAATGCGCAAGAAAGCGCGAGTGATAAACTGCACAAAACAGTGTGACGCGCAACATAGCGCGAGTGGTAAAATCCACAAAACAGTGCGATGCGCAAAATAGCGCGAGTGACAAACTGCACAAAACAGTGCAATGCACAAAAGGGCACGAGTGTAAACTGCACAAAACAGTGCGATGCGCAAAACAACGCGAGTGCTAAACTGCACAAAACTGTGCGATGCGCAAAAAGCGCGAGTGATAAAATGCACAAAACAAGGCGATGCGCAACACAGCGCGAGTGATAAACTGCACAAAACAGCCCGATGCGCCAAATAGCGCGAGTGTAAACTGCACAAAACAGTGCGATGCGCAAAACATCGCGAGTGATAAACTGCACAAAACTGTGCGATCCGCAAAATAGCGCGAGTGTAAACTGCACAAAACAGTGCGATGCACAAAATAGCGCGAGTGTAAACTGCACAAAATAGTGCGATGCGCAAAATAGCGCGAGTGACAAACTGCACAGATAAGTGCGATGGGCAAGAAAGCGCGAGCGATAAACTGCACAAAAGTGTGCGATGCGCAAGAAAGTACGAGTGATAAACTGCATAAAACAGCGCGAGTGTAAACTGCACAAAACAGTGCGATGCTGAAAAGAGCGCGAGTGTAAACTGCGCAAAACAGCGCGAGTGATAAACTACACAAAACAGGGCGACGCGCAAAATAGTGCGAGTGTAAACTGTAGAAAACAGTGCGATAAGGAAAATAGCGTGAGTGTAAACTACACAAAACAGTGCGATGCACCAAATAACGCGAGTGATAAACTGCACAAAACAGTCCGATGCGCAAGAAAGCGCGAGTGATAAACTGCACAAAACAGTGTGACGCGCAACATAGCGCGAGTGATAAAATCCAAAAAACAGTGCGATGCGCAAAATAGCGCGAGTGACAAATTGCACAAAACAGTGCGATGCACAAAAGAGCACGAGTGTAAACTGCACAAAACAGTGCGATGCGCAAAACAGCGCGAGTGATAAACTGCACAAAACTGTGCGATGCGCAAAAAGCGCGAGTGATAAAATGCACAAAACAGGGCATGCGCAACACAGCGCGAGTGATAAACTGCACAAAACAGCGCGATGCGCAAAATAGCGCGAGTGTAAACTGCACAAAACAGTGCGATGCGCAAAATAGCGCGAGCGTAAACTGCACAAAAAAGTGCTATGCGCAAAATAGCGCGAGTGTAAACTGCACAAAACAGTGCGATGCGCTAAATAGCGCGAGTGATAAGCAGCACAGATAAGTGCGATGGACAAGAAAGCGCGAGTGATAAACTGCACAAAACAGTGCGATGCGCAAGAAAGCGCGAGTGATAAACTACACAAAACAGTGCGATGTGCAACACAGCGCGAGTGATGAACTACACTAAACAGTGCGATGCGCAAAATAGCGCGAGTGTAAACTGCACAAAACAGTGCGATGCGCTAAATAGCGCGAGTGATAAGCAGCACAGATAAGTGCGATGGACAAGAAAGCGCGAGTGATAAATTGCACAAAACAGTGCGATGCGCAAGAAAGCGCGAGTGATAAACTACACAAAACAGTGCGATGTGCAACACAGCGCGAGTGATGAACTACACTAAACAGTGCGATGCGCAAAACGGCACGAGTGATAAACTGCACAAAACAATGCGATGCGCAAAATAGCGCGAGTGTAAACTGCACAAAACTGTGCGATGCGCAAAATAGCACGAGTGTAAACCGCCCAAAATAGTGTGATGCGCAAAAGAGCGCGAGTGGTAAACTGCACAAAACAGTGCGATGCGGAAAAGGGCGAGAGTGTAAACTGCACAAAACAGTGCGATGCGCAAAACATCGCGAGTGAAAAACTGCACAAAACAGTGCGATCCGCAAAATAGCGCGAGTGTAAACTGCACAAAACTGTGCGATGCGGAAAATAGCGCGAGTGTAAACTGCACAAAACAGTGCGATGCGCAAGAAAGCGGGAGTGATAAACTGCGCAGATAAGTGCGATGGGCAAGAAAGCGCGAGTGATAAACAGCACAAAAGTGTGTGATGCGCAAGAAAGCGCGAGTGATAAACGACATAAAGCAGCGCGAGTGTAAACTGCACAAAACAGTGCGATGCTCAAAAGAGCGCAAGTGTAAACTGCACAAATCAGTGCGATGCGCAAAACAACGCGAGTGATAAACTGCACAAAACAGTGCGATGCGCAAAAACAGCGCGAGTGATAAACTGCACAAAACAGCGCGATGCGCAAAATAGCGCGAGTGATAAACTACACAAAACAGTGCGATGCGCAAGAAAGCGCGAGTGATAAACTGCACAAAAAAGTGCGATGCGCAAGAGAGCGCGAGTGATAAACAGCAGAAAATAGTGCGATGCACAAAATATCGCGAGTGTAAACTGCACAAAACAATGCTATGCGCAAAATAGCACGAGTGTAAACCACACAAAACAGTGCGATGCGCAACACAGCGCGAGTGATAAACTGCACAAAACAGCGCGATGCGCAAAATAGCGCGAGTGTAAACTGCACAAAACAGTGCGATACGCAAAATATCGCGAGTGTAAACTGCACAAAACAGTGCCATGCGCAAAATAGCGCGAGTGTAAACTGCACAAAACAGTGCGATGCGCAAAATAGCGCGAGTGATAAACTGCACAGATAAGTGCGATGGGCAAGAAAGCGTGAGTGATAAACTGCACAAAACAGTGCGATGCGCAAGAGAGCGCGAGTGATAAACTGCAGAAAATAGTGCGATGCGCAAGAAAGCGCGAGTGATAAACTGCACAAAACAGTGCGATGCGCAACACAGCGCGAGTGTTAAACTCCACAAAACAGTGCGATGCGCAAAACGATGCGAGTGATAAACTGCACAAAACAGTGCGATGCGCAAAACAGCGCGAGTGTAAACTGCACAAAATAGTGCGATGCGCAAAACAGCGCGAGTGTAAACTGCACAAAACAGTGCGATGCGCAAGAAAGCGGGAGTGATAAACTGCGCAGATAAGTGCGATGGGCAAGAAAGCGCGAGCGATAAACAGCACAAAAGTGTGTGATGCGCAAGAAAGCGCGAGTGATAAACGACATAAAGCAGCGCGAGTGTAAACTGCACAAATCAGTGCGATGCACAAAATAGCGCGAGTGATAAACTGCACAAATAAGTGCGATGGGCAAGAAAGCGCGAGTGATAAACTGCACAAAACAGTGCAATGCGCAAGAGAGCGCGAGTGATAAACTGCAGAAAACAGTGCGATGCGCAAGGCAGCGCGAGTGATAAACTGCACAAAACAGTGCGATGCGCAACACAGCGCGAGTGATAAACTCCACAAAATAGTGCGATGCGCAAAACGACGCGAGTGCTAAACTGCACAAAACAATGCGATGCGCAAAACAGCGCGAGTGTAAACTGCACAAAACAGTGCGATGCGCAAAACAGCGCGAGTGATAAACTGCACAAAACGATGCGATGCGCAAAAAAGCGCGAGTGTAAACTGCACAAGACAGGGCGATGCACAAAAAAACGCGAGTGTAAACTGGACAAAACAGTGCGATGCGCAACACAGCGCGACTGATAAGTTGCACAAAACAGTACCGTGCGCAACACAGCGCGAGTGGCAAACTGCACAAAACAGTGCGATGCGCAAAATAGCGAGAGTGTAAACTGCACAAAACAGTGTGAGGCGCAAACCAGCTCGAGTGATAAACTGCACAAAATGGTGCAATGCACAAAATAACGCGAGTGTAAACTGCACAAAACAGTGCGATGCGCAAAACAGCACGAGTGTAAACTGCACAAAAGAAAGCAATGCGCAAAATAGCGCGAGTGATAAACTGCACAAAACAGTGGGATGCGCCAAAAGCGTGAGTGATAAAATGCACAAAACAGGACGATGCGCAACACAGCGCGAGTGATAAACTGCACAAAACAACGCGATGCGCAAAATAGCGCGAGTGATAAAGTGCAAAAAACAGTGCGATGCGCAAGAAAGCGCGAGTGATAAACTGCACAAAACAGTGCGATGCGCAACACAGCGCGAGTGATAAAGTACACAAAACAGTGGGATGCGCAAAACGGCGCGAGTGATAAACTGCACAAAACAGTGCGATGCGCAAAATAGCGCGAGTGTAAACTGCACAAAACAGTGCGATGCGCAAAACAGCGCGAGTGATAAACTGCACAAAACGGTGCGATGCGTAAAAAAGCGCGAGTGTGAGCTGCACAAAACAGGGCGATGCGCAAAAAAGTGCGAGTGCAAACTGCACAAAACAGTGCGATGCGCAACACAGCGCGAGTGATAAACTGCCCAAAGTAGTGCAATGGGCAACACAGCGCGAGTGATAAACTAGACAAAACAGTGCGATGCGCAAAATAGCGACAGTGTAAACTGCACAAAACAGTGTGAAGCGCAAAACAGCGCGGGTGACAAATTACACAAAATGGTGCGATGCAAAAAATAGCGCGAGTGTAAACTGCAAAAACAGTGCGATGCGCAAAATAGCGCGAGTGTAAACTGCACAAATGAAAGCGATGCGCAAAATAGTGCGAGTGATAAACTGCACAAAACAGTGCGATGCGCAAGAAAGCGCGAGTGATAAACTGCACAAAAAAGTGCGATGCGCAACACAGCGCGAGTGATAAACTGCACAAAAGAGTGCCATGCGCAACACAGCGCGAGTGATAAACTGCACAAAACAGTGCGATGCGCAAAACAGCGCGAGTGTAAACTGCACAAAACAGTGCGATGCGCAAAACAGCGCGAGTGATAAACTGCACAAAACGGTGCGATGCGCAAAAAAGTGCGAGTGTAAACTGCACAAAACCGGGTGATACGCAAAAAAGCGCGAGTGTAAACTGCCCAAAACAGTGCGATACGCAACACAGCGCGACTGATAAAGTGCACAAAACAGTGCGATGTGCAAGAAAGCGCGAGTGATAAACGGCACAAAACAGTGCGATGCGCAACACAGCGCGAGTGTAAACTGCAGAAAACAGTGCGATGCGCAAAATAGCGCGAGTCTAAACTGCACAAAACAAAGCGATGCGCAAAATAGCGCGAGTGATAAATTTCACAACACAGTGCGATGCGCAAGATAGCGCGAGTGATAAACTGCACAAAACAGTGCGATGCGCAACATAGCGCGAGTGTAAACTGCGCAAAACTGTGCGATGCGCAAAATAGCGCGAGTGTAAACCGCCCAAAATAGTGCGATGCGCTAAAGAGCGCGAGTGGTAAACTGCACAAAACAGTGCGATGCGCAAAAGGGCGAGAGTGTAAACTGCACAAAACAGTGCGATGCGCAAAACATCGCGAGTGAAAAACTGCACAAAACAGTGCGATCCGCAAAATAGCGCGAGTGTAAACTACACAAAATAGTGCGATGCGCAAAATAGCGCGAGTGTAAACTGCACAACAGTGCGATGCGCAAAATAGCGCGAGTGTAAACTGCACAAAACAGGGCAATGCGCCAAATAACACGAGTGATAAACTGCACAAAACAGTCCGATGCGCAAGAAAGCGCGAGTGATAAACTGCACAGAACAGTGCGATGCGCAACATAGCGCGAGTGATAAAATCCACAAAACAGTGCGATGCGCAAAATAGCGCGAGTGACAAACTGCACAAAACTGTGCGATGCCCAAAAGAGCGCGAGTGTAAACTGCACAAAATAGTGCGATGCGCAAAACAACGCGAGTGGTAAACTACATAAAACAGTGCGATGCGCAAAAAGTGCGAGTGATAAAATGCACAAAACAGGGCGATGCGCAACACAACGCGAGTGATAAACTGCACAAAACAGCGCGATGCGCAAAGTAGCGCGAGTGTAAACTGCCCAAAATAGTGCGATGCGCAAACTAGCGCGAGTGTAGACTGCACAAAACAGTGCTATGCGCAAAATAGCGCCAGTGTAAACTGCACAAAACAGTGCCATGCCCAGAATAGCGCGAGTGGAAAATAAACTGCACAGATAAGTGCGATGGTCAAGAAAGCGCGGGTGATAAACAGCACAAAATAGTGCGATGCGCAATAAAGCGCGAGTAATAAACTGCACAAAACAGTGCGATGCGCAACACAGTGCGAGTGATGAACTAAACAAAACAGCGCGACGCGCAAAACGGCGCGAGTGATAAACTGCACAAAACAATGCGATGCACAACATAGCGTGAGTGTAAACAGCACAAAACAGTGCGATGCGCAAAATAGCGCGAGTGTAAACTACGCAAAACAGTGCGATGCGCAAAAGAGCGCGAGTGTAAACCGCCCAAAATAGTGCGATGCGCAAAAGAACGCGAGTGATAAACTGCACAAAACAGTGCGACGCGCAAAAGGGCGAGAGTGTAAACTGCACCAAACAGTGCGATGCGCAAAACATCGTGAGGGATAAACAACACAAAACAGTGCGATGCGCAAAACAACGCGAGTGTAAACTGCCCAAAACAGTGCCATGCGCAAAAGAGCGCGAGCGATAAACTGCACAAAATAGTGCCATGCGCAAAACAGCGCGAGTGTAAACTGCACAAAAGAGTGCGATGCGCAAAATAGCGCGAGTGTAAACGGCCCGAAACTGTACGATGCGCAAAACAGCGCGAGTGTAAAATCGCACAAAACAGTACAATGCGCAACACAGCGCGAGTGATAAACTGCAAAAAACAGTGCGATGCGCAAAACAGCGCGAGTGTAAACTGCACAAAACAGTGTGATGCGCAACACAGTGCGAGTGTAAACTGCCCAAAACAGTGCGATGCGCAAAAGAGCGCGACCGACAAACTGCACAAAACAGTGCCATGCGCAAAACGGCGCGAGTGTAAACTGCACAAAACAGTGCGATACGCAAAACAGCGCGTGTGTAAACTGCACAAAAGAGTGCGATGCGCAAAACAGCGCAAGTGTCTACCGAAAAAAGAGTGCGACGCGCAAAACAGCGCGAGTCTAAACTGCACAAAACAGTGCGATGCGCAACACAGCGCGAGTGTAAACTGCACAAAACTGTGTGATGCGCAACACAGGGCGAGTGATAAACTGCACAAAACAGTGCGATGCGCAAAACAGCACGAGTGTAAATTTCCCAAAACAGTGCGATGCGCAAAATAGCGCCAATGTAAACTGCACAAAATAGTACGATGCGCAAAATAGCCCGAGTGATAAACTGCACAAAACAGTGCGATGCGCAAAACAGCGCGAGTGACAAACTGGACAAAACAGTGCGATGCGCAAAAGAGCACGCGTGTAAACTGCACAAAACAGTGCGATGCGCAAAACAGCGCGAGTGTAATCTGCACAAAACAGTGTGATGCGCAAAACAGCGGGGCTGTAAACTGCACAAAACAGTGCGATGCGCAAAACATCGCGAGTGTAATCTGCACAAAACAGTGTGATGCGCAAAACAGCGCGGCTGTAAACTGCACAAAACAGTGCAATGCGCAAAAGAGCGCGAGTGTAAACTGCACAAAACAGTGCGATGCGCAAAAGAGCGCGAGTGTAAACAGCACAAAACAGTGCGATGCGCAAAACAGCGCGGGTGTAAACTGCACAAAACAGTGCGATGCGCAAAACAGCGCGAGTGTAAACTGCACAAAACAGTGCGATGCGCAACACAGCGCGAGTGATAAACTGCACAAAACAGTGCGATGCGCAAAACAGCCCGAGTGTAAACTGCACAAAACAGTGCGATGCGCAAAAGAGCGCGAGCGATAAACTGCACAAAACAGTGACATGTGCAAAACAGCGCGAGTGTAAATTGCACAAAACTGTGCGATGCGCAGAACAGCGCGAGTGTAAACTGCGCAAAAGAGTGCGATGCGCAAAACAGCGCGAGTGTAAAATCGCACAAAACAGTACGATGCGCAACACAGCGCGAGTGATAAACTGCTCAAAACAGTGCGATGCGCAAAACTGCCCGAGGGAAAACTGCACAAAACAGTGCGTTGCGCAAAAGAGCGCGAGCGATAAACTGCACAAAACAGTGCGATGCGCAAAACTGGGCGAGTGTAAACTGCAGAAAACAGTGCGTTGCGCAAAACAGCGCGAGTTTAAACTGCACAAAACAGTGCGATGCGCAAAACAACGCGAGTGTAAACTGCGCAAAAGAGACCGATGCGCAAAACAGCGCGAGTGTAAACGGCCCGAAACAGTGCGATGCGCAAAACAGCGCGAGTGTAAAATCGCACAAAACAGTAAAATCGCAACACAGCGCGAGTGATAAACTGCACAAAACAGTGCGATGCGCAAAAGAGCGCGAGTGTAAACTGCACAAAACAGTGCGATGCGCCACACAGTGCGAGTGTAAACTGCCCAAAACAGTGCGATGCGCAAAAGAGCGCGAGCGATAAACTGCACAAAACAGTGCCATGCGCAAAACGGCGCGAGTGTAAACTGCACAAAACAGTGCGATGCGCAAAACAGCGCGTGCGTAAACTGCGCAAAAGAGTGCGATGTGCAAAACAACGCGAGTGTCAACCGAAAAAAACAGTGCGATGCGCAAAACAGCGAGAGTGTAAACTGCACAAAACAGTGCGATGCGCAACACAGCGCGAGTGTAAACTGCACAAAACAGTGTGATGCGCAACCCAGCGCGAGTGATAAACTGCACAAAACAGTGCGATGCGCAAAACAGCGCGAGTGTAAATTGCCCAAACAGTGCGATGTGCAAAATAGCGCCAATGTAAACTACACAAAATAGTACGATGCGCAAAATAGCCCGAGTGATAAACTGCACAAAACAGTGCGATGCGCAAAACCGCGCGAGTGACAAACTGGAGAAAACAGTGCGATGCGCAAAAGCGCACGCGTGTAAACTGCACAAAATAGTGCGATGCGCAAAACAGCGCGAGTGTAATCTGCACAAAACAGTGTGAGTCGCAAAACAACGCGGCTGTAAACTGCACAAAACAGTGCGATGCGCAAAACAGCGCGAGTGTAATCTGCACAAGACAGTGTGGTTCGCAAAATAGCGCGGCTGCAAACAGCACAAAACAGTGCAATGCGCAAAAGTGCGCGAGTGTAAACTGCACAAAACAGTGCGATGCGCAAAAGAGCGCGCGTGTAAACTGCACAAAACAGTGCGATGCGCAAAAGAGCGCGAGTGTAAACTGCGCAAAATAGTGCCATGCGCAAAACAGCGCGAGTGTAAACTGCACAAAACAGTGCGATGCGCAAAACGGCGCGAGTGTAAACTGCGCAAAAGAGTGCGATGCGCAAAACAGCGCGAGTGTAAACGGCCCGAAATAGTACGATGCGCAAAACAGCGCGAGTGTAAAATCGCACAAAACAGTACGATGCGCAACACAGCGCGAGTGATAAACTGCACAAAACAGTGCGATGCGCAAAACAGCGCGAGTGTAAACTGCCCAACACAGTGCGATGCGAAAAAGAGCGCGATCGATAAACTGCACAAAACAGTGCCATGCGCAAAACGGCGCGAGTGTAAACTGCACAAAACAGTGCGATACGCAAACAGCGCGTATGTAACTGCACAAAAGAGTGCGATGCGCAAAACAGCGCAAGTGTCAACCGAAAAAAATAGTGCGATGCGCAAAACAGCGCGAGTGTAAACTGCACAAAACAGTGCGATGCGCAATACAGCGCGAGTGTAAACTGCACAAAACTGTGTGATGCGCAACACAGCGCGAGTGATAAACTGCACAAAACAATGCGATGCGCAAAACAGCGCGAGTGTAAATTGCCCAAAACAGTGCGATGCGCAAAATAGCACCAATGTAAACTGCACAAAATAGTACGATGCGCAAAATAGCCCGAGTGATAAACTGCACAAAACAGTGCGATGCGCAAAACAGCGCGAGTGACAAACTGGACAAAACAGTGCGATGCGCAAAAGAGCACGCGTGTAAACTGCACAAAACAGTGCGATGCGCAAAACAGCGCGAGTGTAATCTGCACAAAACAGTGTGATTCGCAAAATAACGCGGCTGTAAATTGCACAAAACAGTGCGATGCGCAAAACAGCGCGAGTGTAATCTGCACAAGACAGTGTGATTCGCAAAACAGCGCGGCTGTAAACTGCACAAAACGGTGCAATGCGCAAAAGTGCGCGTGTGTAAACTGCACAAAACAGTGCGATGCGCAACACAGCGGGAGTGATAAACTGCACAAAACTGTGCGATGCGCAAAACAGCGCGGGTGTAAACTGCACAAAACAGTGCGATGCGCAAAACAGGGCGAGTGTAAAATGCACAAAACAGTGCGATGCGCAACACAGCGCGAGTGATAAACTGCACACAACTGTGCGATGCGCAAAACAGCGCGGGTGTAAACTGCACAAAACAGTGCGATGCGCAAAACAGGGCGAGTGTAAACTGCACAAAACAGTGCGATGCGCCACCCAGCGCGAGTGATAAACTGCACAAAACAGTGCGATGCGCAAAAGAGCGCGCGTGTAAGCTGCACAAAACAGTGCGATGCGCAAAAGAGCGCGAGTGTAAACAGCACAAAACAGTGCGATGCGCAACACAGCGCGAGTGATAAATTGCAAAAAACTGTGCGATGTGCAAAACAGCGCGGGTGTAAACTGCACAAAACAGTGCGATGCGCAAAACAGGGCGAGTGTAAACTGCACAAAACAGTGCGATGCGCCACCCAGCGCGAGTGATAAACTGCACAAAACAGTGCGATGCGCAAAATAGCCCGAGTGTAAACTGCACAAAACAGTGCGATGCGCAAAAGAGCGCGAGCAATAAACTGCATAAAACAGTGCCCTGCGCAAAACAGCGCGAGTGTAAACTGCACAAAAGAATGCAATGCGCAAAATAGCGCGAGTGTAAACTGCGCAAAAGAGTGCGATGCGCAAAACAGCGCGAGTGTAAACGGCCCGAAACAGTGCGATGTGTACAACAGCGCGAGTGTAAAATCGTATAAGACAGTGCGATGCGCAACACAGCGCGAGTGATAAACTGCACAAAACAGTGCGATGCGCAAAAGGGCCGAGCGATAAACTGCACAAAACAGTGTGATACGCAAACAGCGCGAGTGTAAACAGCACAAAAAGTGCGATGCGCAAAAGAGCGCGAGCGATAAACTGCACAAAATAGTGCCATGCGCAAAACGCGAGTGTATACTGCACAAAATAGTGCGATGCGCAAAACAGCGCGAGTCTAAACTGCGCAAAAGAGTGCGATGCGCAAAACAGCGAGTGTAAACGGCCCGAAACAGTGCGATGCGCAAAACGCGCGAGTGTAAAATCGCACAAAACAGTGCAATGCGCAACACAGCGCGAGTTGATAACTGCACAAACAGTGCGATGCGCAAAACGCGCGAGTGTAAACGCACAAAACAGTGCGATGCGCAACACAGCGTGAGTGTAAACTGCCCAAAACAGTGCGATGCGCAAGAGCGCGAGCGATAAACTGCACCAAAACAGTGCCACGCGCAAAACGGTGCGAGTGTAAACTGCACAAAACAGTGCGATGCGCAAAACAGCGCGAATGTAAACTGCGCAAAAGAGTGCGATGCGCAAAACAGCGAGTGTCAACCGCACAAAACAGTGCGATGCGCAAAACAGCGCGAGTGTAAACTGCACAAAAAGTGCGTGCGCAACACAGCGCGAGTGTAACTGCACAAAACAGTGCGATGCGCAACACAGCGCGAGTGATAAACTGCACAAAACGGTGCGATGCGCAAAACAGCGCGAGTGTAAACTGCGCAAAAGAGTGCGATGCGCAAAACAGCGCGAGTGTCAACCGCACAAAACAGTGCGATGCGCAAAAGAGCGCGAATGTAAACTGCACAAAACAGTGCGATGCGCAACACAGCGCGAGTGTAAACTGCACAAAACAGTGCGATGAGCAACACAGCGCGAGTGATAAACTGCACAAAATAGTGCGATGCGCAACACAGCGCGAGTGATAAACTGCACAAAACAGCGCGAGTGTAACTGCGCAAAAGAGTGCGATGCGCAAACCCGCGGTTGTAAACGGCCCGAAACAGTGCGATGCGCAAAACGCGCGAGTGTAAAATCGCCCAAAACAGTGCGATGCGCAACACAGCGCGATGATAAACTGCACAAAACAGTGCGATGCGCAAAACATCGCGATGTAAACTGCACAAAACAGTGCGATGCGCACCACAGCGCGAGTGTAAACTGCCGAAAACAGTGCGATGCGCAAAAGAGCGCGAGCGATAAACTGCACAAAACAGTGCCATGCGCAAAACGGCACGAGTGTAAACTGCACAAAACAGTGCGATGCGCAAAACAGCGCGAGTGTAAACTGCGCAAAAGAGTGCGATGTGGAAAACAGCGCGAGTGTCAACCGCCCAAAACAGTGCGATGCGCAAAACAGCGCCAGTGTCAACCGCCCAAAACAGTGCGATGCGCAAAACAGCGCGAGTGTAAACTGCACAAAACAGTGCGATGCGCAACACAGCGCGAGTGTAAACTGCACAAAACAGTGCGATGCGCAACACAGCGCGAGTGATAAACTGCACAAAACAGTGCGATGCGCAAAACAACGCGAGTGTACATTGCCCAAAACAGTGCGATGCGGAAAATAGCGCCAATGTAAACTGCACAAAATAGTACGATGCGCAAAATAGCCCGAGTGATAAACTGCACAAAACAGTGCGATGCGCAAAACAGCGCGAGTGACAAACTAGACAAAACAGTACGATGAGCAAAAGTGCACGAGTGTAAACTGCACAAAACAGTGCGATGCGCAAAACAGCGCGAGTGTAATCTGCACAAAACAGTGTGATTCGCAAAACAGCGCGGCTGTAAACTGCACAAAACAGTGCGATGCGCAAAACAGCGCGTGGGTAATCTGCACAAAACAGTGTGATTCGCAAAACGGCGCGCCTGTAAACTGCACAAAATAGTGCAATGCGCAAACGAGCGCGAGTGTAAACTGCACAAAACAGTGTGAAGCGCAAAACAGCGCGAGTGTAAACTGCACAAAACAGTGCGACGCGCAACACAACGCGAGTGATAAACTGCACAAAACTGTGCGATGCACAAAACAACGCGGGTGTAAACTGCACAAAACAGTGCGATGCGCAAAACAGCGCGAGTGTAAACTGCACAAAACAGTGTGATGCGCCACCCAGCGCGAGTGATAAACTGCACAAAATAGTGCGATGCGCAAAACAGCCCGAGTGTAAACTGAACAAAACGGTGCGATGCGCAAAAGAGCACGAGCGATAAACTGCACAAAACAGTGCCATGCGCAAAACAGCGCGAGTGTAAACAGCACAAAACAGTGCGATGCGCAAAACAGCGCGAGTGTAAACTGCGCAAAAGAGTGCGATGCGCAAAACAGCGCGAGTGTAAACGGCACGAAACAGTGCGATGCGCAAAACAGCGCGAGTGTAAAATCGCACAAAACAGTGCGATGCGCAACACAGCGCGAGTGATAAACTGCACAAAACAGTGCGATGCGCAAAACAGCGCGAGTGTAAACTGCACAAAACAGTGCGATGCGCACCACAGCGCGAGTGTAAACTGCCGAAAACAGTGCGATGCGCAAAAGAGCGCGAGCGATAAACTGCACAAAACAGTGCCATGCGCAAAACGGCACGAGTGTAAACTGCACAAAACAGTGCGATGCGCAAAACAGCGCGAGTGTAAACTGCGCAAAAGAGTGCGATGTGCAAAACAGCGCGAGTGTCAACCGCCCAAAACAGTGCGATGCGCAAAACAGCGCCAGTGTCAACCGCCCAAAACAGTGCGATGCGCAAAACAGCGCGAGTGTAAACTGCACAAAACAGTGCGATGCGCACACAGCGCGAGTGTAAACTGCACAAAAGTGCGATGGCGCAACACAGCGCGAGTGATAAACTGCACAAAACAGTGCGATGCGCAAAAACGCGAGTGTACATTGCCCAAAACAGTGCGATGCGGAAAATAGCGCCAATGTAAACTGCCACAAAATAGTACGATGCGCAAAATAGCCCGAGTGATA
>JAPPVO010001989.1:0-23268 GCA_030407325.1 Camellia japonica | reverse complement strand
GAATAATTCTACAAATACTAACAGTCTTACTAAAAATACAAGAGAAATGTGATTGATTTTAAAAAAATAATGATATTTAAGCCTCCAGTAATGTTTGGAAATGTAGCATTGCTCTTTTAGTTTTTTTTTTTAATTTATTTTTTAATTTTGAATTTTTTAACCTAAAGCCAAGTGCATTTTACATTTTATTTTCCACATCATCGTTTGTGTGATATTTTAGAAGTAATATTCCATATAACATTATGCATCTATCAATTTGAGATTGATAGGATAAACATCATGAGCAAAGCCCAAGTACAATCTAATCAAAGGAATCATCTGTCTAAATATCTCATATATTCAAACTGGTATTCAAAAGCTCCATTCAGCATATAGAGATTTTAGAGAGATTATTGAGAGAGGTGTGAGACAATGAGGATTCAATACCAGCGTCTTCATCCAACCTGCCATTTTTTGTCAGAAAATCCAAAAATAAAATAATAAATAATAAAAGAACACAAAAAGCACTTCACAGTAAATAAGAATATTTACTATATTTGTTTCTAGAAGAATTTTTTTATGGAAAAATTACATGTCAGTGCTGTTCTATAAAATAATTACATATTGGTGGATAATAATATAATTTTATTATAATATTTATAAAGTTTATAACTTATTTAATTTTTTTTAAAAGATTAGGCTGAATTATAATTTTTTTTTTTCAACCATGTTACATCCCACCAATATAGCATCTCTAATCTAGCCTAATGACATGGAAGAGACAATAGAGAGATAGGGAGAGGAGTGTGGACTTACCCCTTCATATGATCCATTTTATGTAATTAGGGGTGAATTAGTGATGCTAATTAGTGATGACAGTCTTCCAATCCAAACGCCCCCGTTTTCGCTTCTTCCCTTGTTCCTTACACTGCCTCACCCAAATTCTTTGCCTTTTATTTTATTTTATTTTAACTCTTGCACTAAAAATTAAGTATTTAGAAAACAATTTTATCTAAATTGACTGAATCTCCATGGTTTTTACCCAATTTTTTTTCTTTCAAGAATTGCACAAGCATCACAAAGTAAACCCCCTAAACCCCCATCCCATATATACATCCATATAGATAGAGAGAGAGAGCACAAAGAAAAATACATACATATATATATATATATATATGTACAGGGATAGAGTCAGAATTTTATTATCAGTATTTTTCATCATATACATAAATACATATATATATATATATATATTATATATATACATTAAAAAAATTCAAACACCACAGAACAATCACTAATAAGATTAAAAAGTTTTTTCTGTTTCAAAATAAGAAAAGAATGTAAAGGAATGAAATATATATTTTTTAAAATATTGTGACAAACAGTTATATTTCACAGTGGAGGCCTTCGCCGCTCATACTCTTCTCTTAATTATATGCACATGAACACAAAAATGAATTCTTGATTTTTTATAATAAAAAAAAACACTGATAAACAAATTACACATACAATAGATATAGATGGATAGATAGCTATATATATATATAGAGAGAGAGAGAGGGGGGGGGGGGGGGGGGAATAGGGTCTTACAGATGGTTGGGTTTTGTGAATGGAATTAATAGGAAGTGGTGGAGGAGAAGAGCGGTAAAGAATAGACTCATCTGATGCATCTAAATGCTCCTCCTTTTTGCTGAAACTGAATCTCTAGTTGAGTTTGATTTTAGTCCTACAAACATTGTAGAAGAAGAAGATGATGATGATGGAATCACAGAACTCCATGCCCATGGATACAACTTGTTCGAATCAAATACCCAATTGGAGTTCTTCGGACCCACTAAACCCAGAAACCCAGAAACCAAAATCAATGGAACAATCAGCCCAAAAAGCTTTATAGAAGATGATGGTAAACACCACCATGAACACAGCCTTTTCTCCCCCATCCCCCACGTCTCTCTCTCTCTCTCTCTCTACAACTCACCCCTTTCTCTCTCTATATAGACATGTAGATAGATAGATAGATACAAACTGTTTTTGCTTTGTTTTGGTTTTTTTAAGGGAGGGTTATGAATTTTCTTTCTCACTTTCTCTCTGTTTTTCTTGGTAAAGTGAAGAGAAAGAGCAACAATTGGTGAAAGATGGTTGCCCCAGCGAGCCAAGCGTCATGTTCCTCTGTTTTTGAGCTCTCTTTTATTACATGCAAAATGTGAATTCAATTTTTTTCTTCTTTTGTTAATTTGTTTATTTTCAATTCTGCCCTTTCCAAAAATCTCTTACCACTGATGATGTCATAAATATGTTTACTATGCCTACCTATTTCCCGTGAACTCCTCGAGTGCAATTAACAACTTACTCGCTCCTTCTCACCGTCCAATGTGGCAACTAAGTGTTTGAGAGCACGAGTGCCATCGTTTTGTTTTGTTTGCGTGTGGGTTTTAAAAAATGTTCAAAACGGTAATGAAGTCCACTCTTGGCGTTTGATATGGTTATTAGATTTATTTATATTTATTAACTTATTGTTTGAAAAATATATAAATTAACCAGACAATTTTAGTATAACTATATTAAATTTTGTTTAAAATTATATTTGATGCCTTTTTTTATCAATAATTTATTAATCGTATTAATCAAAAAAAATAATATTATCATATTTTTTATATTAAAATATATATCCTTCTTTATTTATTCTTCTATTTCCACATTATTTGTACTAGTTTTGATTCATTTAATTTTACTAAAATAAAGTTAATGTAATTATGTTAATCTTATAAGACTATTTGTATTTTCTCTAAATTTTGGCGAGGTCTCTGTATTTATTATTCAATTTATCTGTGTAATTTTTTTTATTTTTCAATAGATAAAAGAATAATTATATTATAAAAAATATTTATATCATCGACCACTAATTCATAATAATTAGAAAGTTAACAAGTTTAATAACCAATTCACCAAGCCCACAAAGCTAAGCCCAACAATCCATAATGGAGGAAAAAGAAATCAATTATCACAGAGAATATCAAACTCATCTCTGTATAAGTTAAATCTGAGACTTCACATCACAAACGGTGCTATACAACTAGTAGGCCCAATGCCCTGATTATTTATCTTTGTGATATGGTTTTATAAATACATGTTTTTTGAAATGACATAATTGCCCCTGAACTTTGTTGGAAAGCCCTGCTATTGAAGGTTACACGTGTGTGTGAGCAGGTGCCATCAATGGCCTTTAAATACAAGATCTTCACGCTGTTTTTCATTAACACAAAGTGCCAACAATGCCAAGTGAGTTGTGATCTTTTGTCCTCTTCCTCTCTTGTAACGGTGTTAATGGATCGGGTCAGATTTCAATATAAATCATGAATAGAATTCTGTTTAGTTTGAGTTTTTTAAATTAAGTTTTTTGAAGATTGAATTTTTTGATTTTTGTATTTTTTTTGTTTTTAATGAATATTTTTTAAATCTTAAACATTTTTTTTTTTTTTTTAGATGCACCTTACTTAGATGTATCTAAAAAGTAAAAAATTTGTGAAAAAATATTTTTAAAAATTAATAAATACATAAAAATACAAAAAAATGTATTGAATTCTCGTTTTTTTTTTTTTTTTTTTTTTGTTTTTTGGTATTTAGTGAATTTTTAAAAGGTTTTTTTCAGTTTTTTTTTTACTTTTTAGGTATACGTATGTTAGGTATGTGTAAAAATTAAAACAATTGCTCAAAATATTTAAAAAATTCAGTAAAAACAAAAAAATACGAAAAATAAAAAAGTAAAATTTTCTGAAAAGTATTTTTGAAAAATGATAACCATAGTGATTGATTTTTATGATTCGAAAGAAAATAGAATCGTAATTGAATTTCGAGCTCTGTCTATAACCTAGAGGCCCCGAAAATTTTAAAAAAAATATGGACCAACGAGACATCCAGCAACAAGAAAAAAAAGAAAAAGATTGAATAGAGAAACTTTCGAATATTTGGCATTCTCAAACGTTAGTTTGATTCTATAATTTTAAATTTTATATATATAACAATGTACACAATATATAGTTAATAACAATAAACAAACTTACAACAACTAGTATTCTTGTCAATTTCAAAGTAAAAACATATTGGTGGCAACTTCTATACTCTTGTTTTTTAAATTTACATACAAATATATTAAAATAATAAACAAATATATTAAAATTTAATTTGATTCAAAACCGTAATCAAAACATTCATTTGAATCAAATTAGATCGATTTTACCCATTCTACCTGTTCAAGTACCAAACCATCCCCATTTTAGACAAAGGAAAAAATGCACACAAATTTTATGTCCCATATCTCTTTTGTCCATCTATTTTAAAATCTAACTTCATTAATTTTAATCGTATAGTAGAAAAACAACTTACGATTTAAAAGAAGGAACTGAAAAAGCTATCTTGAGCTTGATTTTGCATGTAAATCTAGATAATACCTATCATTTGATTACACATTTTATGATATTTTATGGACAACTACCAGAATAAATAAAAGTTCAGTTGACTTATTTAAATTACTTTGTCTATTTTTTCATTGTTTTATTAGCTTTAAACCGGTATAATGCATGCGAGGAAAAAAAATTGTGGTGTCTTTTGGGAACAATGGTAAAAAATCAGTTTTTTAATTTTTTAGCTTTTTTAGTCCAAAAAGCTAGTTTTTTTTTACCTAAAACAACCGAGTTTTTTGTCAAAAAAGTCACCAAAAAGCTAGAAAATAAAAAAGTCAAATTTTTACCAACTTCCCAAAACATCTGCTTAAACAAAAAAACGTAAAATAATTATTCGTGCATGTGCATTTGTACAATTAACTTACGTAACATGTTTCATTAATTATGTCTGTCATATTCTTGGAAATATTTTACCAAATAGATTGAAAATGAAACAAATAAGAAATTAATCTTTACCAAATAATTGCATTCTAAATTTGTAATTCATTAACGTTTTAGACTTCCTTTATCGAGAGAGAGACCCCTGTGGTATTTGACAACCAATACAAGGTTTCAAGTAGGATAAAAAGTTAGGGTATATTCCTAGAAATTAATTATTTTAATTGACAGACAATAAAAGCAGCTTCTCATTTAGGTGCTCTCACAACATAAAATTTTCGAAGTGAAAATGGATATACACTATGGGATTTGTTTAGACAGGTTGGATAAAAGGGATTGTAATATATTGGATTATTAGTTTTGAGATAATTAATTTATGAATTATTTTGCTAGAAATTATGTGTATTCAACTATTTATGTGACTTTTATTTTTTTTAACCAAACAATAGATTAGTAAATCTATTGATCATAAAATCTAACTCATGCCACAATCTCATAAAACAAACGCTTCCTACAACGCAATAACTATCCTAAATTCAAAAATAAATAAACTATTTATGAGAATTGCTTTATCATAAATACCCCGACGGACCGGAGATGGTATTAAAAAATAAATTCCTTATGATATTCGGGCCGGGGATGGTATTAAAACATAAATTCCTTATGATATTCGGGCCGGGGACGGGGATACATGTTTCAGTCTCGAACCCGGCCCCGAGCCCCACCCCGTTTGTCCCCCGAATGATATATATATTATATATACTTTTTTTATTCAATGTTTCTCATCTCATATTTTATTCATTTAGATCTACTCTCTCTCTCTTTCTCACATCTCTCTCTTCCTCTTCACCGTCTCTGGTCTCTCTCTTTTCTTCACCGTCTCTCATCGCCGAATTAGACAACGCCACCTCCTCCTCCTTCAAGCGCCACCTCTTCCTCCTCTAAGCAAAGATAGCAGAGAGCAGAGAGAGAGAAAGAGAGCACTGAACATCATCGCCGTCGCCGTCGCCGAGCACCACCTCTTCCTCCTCCGGTGTTTGTTCCCTCCGTCACGACACACACACACTCTGTCTCTCTACTCAGATCTCTCTCCCTCTTTGTGAATCTGTGATGTTGATGATGTTGTTATGAATCTGTGATGTTTATAATGTTGTTATTAATGTCGATTGATGATGTTGTTGTTGATCATTGATGTTGTTAACTTCTTATTGCTGTTGTTTGGGTTTGATTTTTTTTTTTTTTTTGGTTCGGGGAATTTTCTGTGTCGAGAAATCCCAATCCTCGTTAGGGGAAAGGGACGAGGACGGTGATAGGTCCCCCATCGGGGATCGAGGCCGGGGACGGTTAAAATTTTACCATCGGGGACAAGAAGTGTGATCCCCGGCCTGCCCTACCCCGCCCCGCCCCACCCCACCCCACCCCACCCCACCCCACCCCATTGTCATTCCTAAACATAAATGTTTTTATCAACAGAGGTGTAACATACTGCAAAGGGAAAAATCCTAAATGAAAATAACAACACTACCATTAATGGATTACTTGTTTGACGTTTCTAGATTTTACCCATAAATGTAAAGTGCATACCAACTTCATCCTCATACATATCTCAATTGCATTCTTGTACTAACTTTATATTTTTAAAATGATAAATTCTATTAATTTTTCTAAAAAATTTAAAATATATATGTAATTTTATAGTTTTGATATAATTATATTAATCTCTCTTTTAGTAAGAATAAAACAATTGAAACTAATACAAATGATATGAAGAATTAAGAAAAAAACAACTTCACTAGAGACCCCACTCATTTCCCACCCCCACCACCCCCACACACACGTGGGGGTTGGTGATTGAAGGAAAAAAAATAATAATTTTTGATCAATCAGCACCCAGTAGGGATGTTGGGGGTCTCCCCCACTAGGGGTCCCAACCTTTTCTCAGAAAAAAATATACATTTCGATGTAAAAGAGATAAGAGTAAATCATTTTTCCCTCAAGATGACTTATTGATGAAAAGAAAAACTAAGTGTTACATGAATTAAAACCTTAAAGTAGCTCTTCTCCAAATCTCGAGAGAAGTTAATGTAATTTGTTTTTTATTTATTTATTTATTTTTTAATTTAGGATAAATATGTTAGATTATAAGATTGTGAGAAGTTGAGATTTTGAGCATGTTTATTTTTTATATCTGAGGCTTGGTTTGGGAACATGCTATTTTAGTAACTTTTTACCTTTTTACGAAAAGATGTGCAGAAAAGTAGAGAGGTGATGTGATGTGTTTTAGTTACTTTTTGGCTATTTTAACCACTTCCCAAACATAGCTTGAGAATTCTAATTTGCAGATAGTTGACTTACAAAATATTAAGAGATCGGTTCTTGTCGTCACTAAAAAGTCATTTCAAAAAGTTGACAAAATTATCTTTAGTTACAAAATTTTAAAAAATATTACTAACAAATACATTTTTAGAAATAAAATAATTTTATGTAAAAATGGCTTCTTTTATTTCTTTTTACAAGAAAAATTTTGGTCTCGAAAGGAAGTAATTCAATGTTAAATGTACAATTTAATCGTTAAAAATATAATAATAATATTTTAATAACTAAAAATATTTGATTCTTAAAAAGTGATTTTATTCTTAAAATTTTAATTTGATAGAGTGATAACATTTTGGGTGAAGGCTTGAATGGGTCAATATGGCAGGAAGGGAGTAGGCCAAGAGAGGGATTTGGGGTGGTTGTTACGTATAATGCTTAACCGCCATTATTACATAGTTTATTGGGCTATTTTGAGATCTATTTAGATAATTCAAATTATTCATTTTTTTAAAAATATCAAGTAAATTATATATGTAAAAAATTAAATTGATCGGACATTAGCAACATTTTTATCAAATTACATTTGTATTTAGTTTTATATTTCAAATTACACTTATAATTCATTTTTTTATATACAAATGTGATTTGATGAAAAAGCTACTTAACAGTGAATCATCGAAATAAGCCGCAGAATGGGTCCAACTATGCGTAGCAGTCACCCCAAATCTATAAAAGAGTAACGTTTGTGTTACATAGACTCTTGTATTTTCCCTACAGTACCCATGTACACAAGATATGACATGAGTAAAGGTGTAAAATATGTATCTGACACTTGTACTCAATTTACACACCCAGATCCTTTAATTTGTGACAATACATGAGGAAGAAGAAACTCACATTTATTAGTAAAGCAATATTTTTAACCTTTCACATTAATTAAATATAAAAAATTTATATTTTTCCAGAATCTTATTTAATTTTTAGTATATCTCTACATAATTTACAGCATCTCATCTGAAAATATTATATAATATGTCATATATATGTGCATATAACGTGTCCCCGTATCCATATCCAATTTTGGATATGTATAAGACCTCAAGTGACTAACAATGGTCTATACTTGTGTGTGCAGCAAATGTAATTAAAGTTTCTTTATTTTATTTTCTAGATTGGAATCAAAGTTGTTCTTGAAAGATATTTTCCAAGGATTTGGAAATTTAAGTGATTAAAGTGAATCTTCTAAAAATTATGATTGAGTAAGTTAACAATTTAGCAAAAAAGGAAAATGAAAGAAATTGCTCTCTCTCTCTCTCTCTCTAGCTATATTTGAAATTTTATTTTATTTAAGGATATGAGCACTTAAACAATTAACTTCCAAATTTAACATAAAGGACAAGGTTATTGTATAATTTTCCCAAGGTTATATTGAGAGAATTTTCGAATTAACCTGCTCAATGATTATTTAGGGAAGTTAAGGAATTTCACACTTTGACCTTTTAAAGTGAAAAACTTCTTGAAACATCACAAAATAAAGGACATAAAATCAAGTGAATCAATTTTTTATTTTATTTGTTTGGCTTTTTCTAGGGGTTGTCCAACCGTGTGGCAAAAGAATAAAAGATAAAAAAAAATTGAAGGATCTTCTCAACAAGGCAACAAATATTACAATCAAACATTCACTAAATATTTAAATTTATTGAAATAATTCAAATACCCTTGCCATATCTTAACGTCAAATTTATTATTGGTTTCCTTTCTTTTCTTTTTTTTTTTTTTTTTTTTTTTTTTTATAGAAAAATATATTAGTAAGAATTTATTGACGTAAGAATAAGTACAAGGTACGAAACAAATTACACTAATAAAGAAAAGGGAAGTATAAGAGTATCACAATGAGCTAAATCATCCTAACTAAGTTGGCACCAAAAAGCTCATTCTACCATTTGCTAGCACCTCCAGAGTTGGTGAGAAAGCAACAAATGAAACAGACCAACACACTACTAAATAAATCATCCTCTCTTGATATGTAGATATTTTTTAAACATGAATACTTTTTTCACTTAGAAAAGTATTTCAAAAATAAAATATGTAAATCAAATTTATTCTAAGTATGACTTAGAATCTATTAAATTTGAATCTATACCATAAACTTCATTTTTAAATTACTTTTCGAGGTGGGTGCAAAAAATTTCATTTTTAAAGAAGAAGAAGATTTAAACCACCTGTATATGTTTTTTTCTTATAAAAGTGATTAGCATATAACAATCAATTCCATTTTAAGATGGGTTATAACAATCATTCTTGAAAGAATTTGTCCCTTGCTTCCTGATTGTATATAAGAAATAAAAGAAGTATAGGTAGAAAATAAATAGAAAAGGGCATATCTGGAAATAGAAAGTTTATTTATTTAAATTTTTTTGCTGTCATTTCCTTAATTTTGCATGTGGTGCTCGAAAACAGTAGACAGAAGAGCAATCGATGCGGCAAGACGCTTGCCTTTCTTTAGTATAATTCCCCACTTTTACACAATACTACCATTGCTCTTCCTGCACTCAAACTTTCCCTCACTTTCCCGAGAAAAAAGCACAGAATCTCACCAAACACACACAACAAGATACACATATTCTATATCATAGGAAACTTGGTGTTTTCTAGAGAGAGAAAGAGATGGGGGACAGCAACAGAAGGCTGTGTTGGTCTTCAAGGTTTATGTTGCTGTTTATGGTATCATTGATTGTGGTGACTGTGTCTGTGGCTTTATTGGGTTCAAAGAACTCCAATTTGATCTTCAATTCTTACTATCCTTGGCTACATTGCCGCCTTCTCCTTCACCTTTTGCAACTATTGGATCCAAAGAAAACCAGGTTTTGCATTTTTTTGTTCGCATTTCACACACACGTCTGTGTATTTAAAATTTGCGAGTACTATGTGGTATTGATACGCCTATATATATATATATATTATTTATTTCTCAATTATTTAATAAATATGAATGAGCATGTCGCACTTGTAAAATCTAGACCACCACATAAACTTTTCACATGATATTCTGAAACTACTGAATAATTATCCATGCATATATTTGCCTATTTAAAGATTCTATCATTATATATATACAAATATGTGTGCGGATGTATAATTTTATTCTTATATATATGTGATGACTTTTTATTTTTTATACATATATATATTTTTTATTTTGGCAGTTTCAATTGTGCAATCATAGAAATAAATTTAAAAAGCTAGTAATTCTTCAAATTCCAAAAGAAAAGAAAGGATAATAGATTAATTACATAAAATATAGGTGGTGAACAATCTCCTTAATGGTGAATTCCACAATTTGATGTGTATAAAAAAAAATTGTAATTGGTGTGTGTCACTCTGTTATTTTTTTTTTTTTTTTTTTTGTTTAAATGATATGCAAATTTGCTAGGAAGGAGAAAGAATACATAGAGTGTGAGAGCAGTAAATTCATTAGGGAAAATAAGGATACGTTTCCGATTTTGGTTTTTACAATTGGACATGGCATTTATTTACTACAGTGATTTGAATGATTTTTTGTTGGACAGATAGGTATTGGGTTATCAAGGAATTTAATTTTTTTGAGCCAGGGATGAAATTCATTACTCCTAGTTAATACAGTACCCCTTGGAAGATTCCTTTATTATTATTTTAAATTAAAGTAAATATCATTTTCATGACTGTTGAATGATATAATAGAAATTCTCCATTTAATTTTAAGATTGAGAAAAAATGACAAAAAGAAGAAAAAAGCCAGTTCAAATTTAAAAAGATAATTTTACCCATGGTCTTTATTTGGTCCGGGCTCCTTGGTGTGCTTCTTTTTTATTTTATTTTATTCTTAGAAGAAGATTAATTACGAATACAAAAAGAATTACATCAAATTTGACAATTATAATCCAATAATACATAATTAGAAAAGCTACAACTACAATAAATAAATAAATAAACAATCTATAATGGAAAGAAATAATCAAATCAATACAATAAAGAATTCACACAAATTTTTGTCTTTAATAATTGTTGACCGTGAGTGGCAATTTAGTCTTTTTAGCCGGTTGGTTTTTGTTGACGTCCATACACTTGATTTTCTAAGAATAACTTTTAAAGCAATGCTATAATATTAAAATTTTGTATATTATTTAACATGACATCACCATGATTAGTGTTGTATCATTACGCAGATGGGAAAACCTCTGCTGGGTGACCCTCACCACCCCCAATGAATTTTAATTGGTCTATTTTTTTATTTTATTTTATTTTATTTTATCCTCCTCTTGCTGGCCCCCACGTGTATGTGGTGGGTGCTGGAGTGTGGATCATGTCTCTATGTAGATGTCACGAAATGTGACATGCACATGACATACACACTAAATTCTATTTGGGTGAATTACACTCACCTCATCTAAGTTAAAAAAAGTAATACAACTTGTCTTATATTTTTGACATAATTATATTAGTCTTTTTAAAATTTTTATTTACATAACAGATAAATATTTTTTATCAATAATTCCTTAGCCGTGTTAATGAAAAAAATTGATTTTATCATATATTTTCTACTAAAATATATATATTTATTTATATTTAGATTATTTTAGCCTTATTAAAAAAAATGTCAATATAATTATATTAAAAGTGTGATATTGATTATATATTTTTTAAAATTTAGGAGAAATGAGTATAATTTACCCTCTTGATTTTGCATATTTCCATGAAAAATTCTGTGTTATTGTGGAATTATTCATTTCATAATCAAAAACAGGTAGGGAAGAAGGAAGGGATATGGAATAATAGCATGAATGGACCCCAAATTGTTGTTCCTACACCAATGAGTGCAAGAATAGAGAAGTACAGTAACTTAGAGAGGATTGAAGCAAGTCTAGGATATACTCGAGCTGCAATAAGAGAAGCCATAACAACTAGTGAAGATCGTCACACTACTCAAGGCCCGGAGTATACCCCTACTGGTCCTATTTATTGGAATGCCACTGCCTTTCACAGGTAACCCATTTTTAACAGGGTTTGGTTATGGTGTGCAACTTACACCTTACACCTTATACCTTATACTTACACCTTACACTTACACCTTTTGTGAAAAATTAAACCTTACATTTACACTTTTTTTGAGGTTGCACACCATATGCAACCCACTTACACTTTACACCTTACACTTACATCTTATACTTATACTTACACCTTACACTTACACCTTTTGTGTAAGTGGCACATGGTGTGCACTTGCACACTTAAAAAAACTCCTTTTTAACATTGCTTGTAAATCATAGTGGGATTTTTCAATTCTTTCTTCTTTTGCTTTTTATTTTTTTTTCTGGGTAACTTATGCTGATACTCCTTATAGTTTAATCGAATCGAAGTGTCACTTGAGTTTTTGTAATTTCAATTTGAATCATGTATTTAAAATTTTGTTATAATGTGGTCTCTTTATTATATGTTGTTAATATTTTATATGAAAAAGAATCACGCGTAAAATTAGAAAAATCAAAGTAAAACTATCGGAGTAACTCCAACATTGTTGAAACTATAGAATTATAATGTCATAGTTCAATTATTGTTGAAACTAATGACCTTGATCCAATTTATATTTTTTTTCTGCAATTTACTCTAAAAGTACACGTTTAAGATTCATCCTATCCCTTTTCTGAATGAAAAAAACAAGAGTAAATTATAATGTTGATTCTCTTATTTGAGCAAAATTTCACTAGTTTTAATTTAAATAATTTCAACCATACATTTGTAATTTTGTTGTAATCTGGTTCATTCAACACTTATGGTTAAAATTTTGAACGAAAAAAAGATCATGTAAAAAATTAGAGGGACCAAAGTATAATTCAAAAGAAATTATAAGGACTGTTTTTTTTTTTTTTTTGATCGACAAAAGAAAATTTTATTGATGAACCACATATAGAATACATATGATAGACAACATCAATAAAGAAGAGTTTGGAGTTAGATTAAGCTCCAACCTCCTAGTTGGTGAGAGACCAACACAACAACAACAACAACAAAAAAACAAAAGAAAAGCAACCACCTAATTGGCAGCACACTACAAGAAATAAACTTTTTAGGTACAAATTTATTTCGTTCCTAAAAGTATAATATTTGTTGGGAAAAACTTAAGTCAACCAATTTTCTCCATTGCGAATCACGAAATTTGTCCCAAATGGCCCGTTCGGAAAAGTCAAAAAATGACTTTTAGAGACAAAATTTTGCATTTGTCACTATAAATAGAGTTTTAGAGACAAAAATATGTGGTTGCAAAAACTTTTGATTTTGAGACAACAAAAATTTGTCTCTAAAAGTCTAATTATAATCCAATAAGCAGAGTAGGTATGGAGATAAAAATTAATTCAAATGTGAATTTGGAACAATAGTGATCCCCTCTTCCCAAAACATTTAAAAAAAAAAAAAAAAAAAAATAGCTATTTCTTTAATTCTTTTGGGAAGGAAATTGGTCTCTAAACTTTTAGAGACCAATTTCTGTTGTCTCAAAAATTAATTTTTGTTTCCATAACCACTTTGCCTGCTGGACTATAATTAAATTTTTAGAGATAAATTTTGGTTGTCTCAAAATCAAAAGTTTTTGCAACCACATATTTTTGTCTCTAAAAGTCTATTTATAGTGACAAATGTAAAATTTTGTCTCTAAAAGTCATTTTTTGACTTTTCGAGACGGGCCATTTGGGACAAATTTCGCGACTCGCAACGGAGAAAATTGGTTGACTTAAGTTTTTCCCAACAAATATTATACTTTTAGGGACGGAATAAATTTGTCCCTAAAAAGTTGATTTCTTGTAGTGGCAACCACCTCATCCGAGCATAACACACCAGATCAATTTACACCCATCCATCACAAAAGCAAAGCAACACACCTGGACTGCTGCTTTTTGTGATGCTGTGTGTTGCTTTTTTTTGTGATGGATGGGTGTAAATTGATCTGGTGTGTTATGCTCGGATGAGGTGATTGCTGTCAATTAGGTAGTTGCTGTTCTTTTGTTTTTTTTTTTTGTTGTTGTTGTGTTGGTCTCTCACCAATTAGGAGGTTGGAGCTTAATCTAGCTCCAAGCTCTTCTTTATTGATGTTGTCTATCATATGTATTCTATATGTGGTTCATCAATAAAGTTTTCTTTTGTCGATCAAAAAAAAAAAAAAAATAGTCCTTATAATTTCTTTTGAATTATACTTTGGTCCCTCTAATTTTTTCACATGATCTTTTTTTCGTTCAAAATTTTAACCGTAAGTGTTGAATGAACTAGATTACAACAAAATTACAAATGTATGGTTGAAATTATTTAAATTAAAACTATAGTGAAATTTCGCTCAAATAAGAGAATCAACATTATAATTTACCCTTGTTTTTTTCATTCATAAAAGGGATAGGATGAATATTAAACTTGTACTTTTAGAGTAAATTGCAGAAAAAAATATAAATTGGATCAAGATCACTAGTTTCAACTTTGATTGAACTATAACATTATAATTCTATCATAAATATATTAAAAATTAGAATAAATTACACTTATCACCACCAAAATTTTATCCAAATTTGACTATTGTCCAATGTCTTTAATTGCGACCACTTTAACTAATGTTTTAATGTGGTTCTCCTTTCACTTAGTGTTAAAAATTTAGACAAAAAATGCTCACGTGACCACATTTTAGGTTTATTAGAAGAAAAATTTTGTATGAAAAATTACGTTTTTTACTCTATCACTTTATTAGTACCTCATGTCTCAATTATCACTCAAATTTCACAAAACACGTTTCTTTGTTTTCAAAACATTTGTTCCTATCTTATGTAACATAAAACAAGAAACCGACAACGTTATCAACCAAATGTTCATGTTTTATTTATTTTTTCAAAATTGATAATAAAATCTCTAAAATAATGTTTAATCCAAACTGCAGGAGCTACTTGGAGATGGAAAAGCAACTAAAGGTATTTGTATATGAAGGAGACCCACCAGTGTTCCACTATGGTCCCTGCAAGCACACATATGCAATAGAGGGACTGTTCATTCAAAGCATGAAGATTAGCAAGTTTAGGACCAGAGTTCCAGAGAGAGCCCATCTTTATTTCCTTCCATTCAGTGTGACAATGATAACTCAAGTTGTTTATGTTGTTGATTCTCATGATTGGGGTCCTATGAAAAACACAGCCAAGGACTATGTTGATGTCATTGCCAACAAATATCCTTACTGGAATCGAAGCCTTGGTGCTGATCATTTCAAGCTTGCTTGCCATGATTGGGTAAGTCATCACTTAATTTGCTTCTATTTAATCTTCTCTTGCAACCAAAATCAACTAGTTATTCTAATTTCGCACAAAAAATTATAAAAATATGAGGCCAAAATGAATTTGGGTTATGTATTGATTTTCTTACGCACGTAACATTATAGGTGCATAGAGTATAAAATAGGTTTGTAGACTTGTCTTTAATTAGTACGGTTGGTTCGGCCAAATTTAATATGAGATTAATTGTAGATATCATGAGAATATATCAAATTAAACATCTCATAAATAGATGGAGAGAGTCAAATTTTTAACTTGATTGATTGAATTTGTTTGCTACGCTAAGGAGAGTATGATTTTATTCCCACTTGACTCAACCAATAAAATATGTGAATAAAATACATTCCTTCACTTTAAATGAGATCCGATTACTCAGTGCATATGGGCATTGATTACTCAATGCATGATTTAGTAACCAGTTTGAAACAGATCAGGTGTGTAATGTAGTTTAGTGGTGCATTGGTCCTTTTGGGCTGGTGTTGCTATCAGTTTTGTTTCTGTTGTTGCTGCCTTGTTGGTAGCTCATCAACTTGTGAGAATTAGTGCTTGCAAATAATAGGGTATGCTTCTCGGTGTCAATTTAGTTGGGATGGGGTTGCTTTATTGTGATGCTTTTGCACTTTCTCTCCCTTTATTGATGTATTTCATTACTTTATAATTATTTTTTCATCAATAAAATCTCTCTTTTTAGCCGATAACCAAAAAAAAAGAGAGATCCGTTACACTTTAATGAGATTTATTATCCTATTAGCAATGCAATGTATCTAAAAAATTTACTAAAAAATTATCAACAAAAAATATAGGTTTTACCGTACATTTTAACATTTTGAGTAAATTTCTTGTGTTCTCATTTTACAGCTTTTCTCTTACAAAGGGGTTATAAATTCAGAATTTGTTACTTAAAATTTATTTAGAAATAAAAATCAATAGTTCAAATTTAGGATAATTATTTAGTAATCCCGGAATATAGACATGTGATATTCTATAGCATTATAATTGGTGGAGAATGTGGGTATATGAGGTATTGTGTTGGGTAATTAGAAAATATGAGAGGCATATTGAATAATGATTGGTTAAGGAGTACAAATACATGGTATCTCGGAAACATTGAATAATTTCTCTCAAATTCATTTCACAAATCCCATAGTTCACCGATTTGATCTCCGCCACAAAAAATAATTCTCGACAAAAATGTAGATATAAATTTCAAGTTAATAGATTTTTTTATTTTTTTTTCTTATACTATCTTAACCAATCAAAGAGTGTGTATACACATCATCAAGTGTAACAAAATAATTGAATTACGAAGTAAATACTTGGTACTTTGCAAGGATAAAGACGTTAATTCTCATAAGTATTAATCTAACAATTAATAACTGACTTTTGTTGAGAAAAAAAAAAAGAAGAAAAAAGTGTAACAAAATAATTTCTCTGAAGAAACCTTGGCATGGTAGCTTTGTGAAACATTTGTTTTCATCAAACAAACAACCCAAAAAACAGCACCATGCACCACAAAAAGAGTAAATTCAGTTGATTCTTGTTTACACTTTGGATAACCTTGTTAATTCTTGAGCATTTATTTCAGTGTGTTGCATTTGCAGGGTCCATAAATCTCCTTTGCAGTCCCAAACCTGTACAACAACTCCATTAGAGCCCTCTGCAACGCCAACACCTTCGAAAAATTCAACCCTTCCCGTGACGTCTCCATTCCTGAAATCTGCCTCCCATCCGGTACCACCACCGGCATGCTCAGCGGCCCCTCCCCATCCCACCGCCCCCTCCTTTTCTTCATGTCTAAAATGAATTTGGGCTGTATATTATTTTTTTAAAAATATTTTTCTGTGATTAATTTCTTAATCTTGTTAAATGCTGTGGATTTGTTGTAGGGTGAGATGGAGGTGGTTGTGTAGGGGTATTTTGGTAAATTACAAAAATTAGTAATTTCTTTTCTCTTTTTCCTTTTTCTTTTATTAGTTATAGCTAATGGATTTCGGAAAATGAAATGAAATTATATGATTGACTTTCTTTTGTTTCAGAATTATTGACTGGAGTTTGTTTTTGTTTGTTTGTTTAAGTAAATTATATTATCAGTATCTATAGTTTAATTTAGAAAATGATATTAAAACATAGAATTATTAAACACAGTGGCTTGGAAAATCAATGTGGTGGTAAGCCAGGTTGTCAATATTATTTATTTATTAAATATTTTTTAGGGAGTACCTAGTAAATTTGTGTGTTTGGTATCTTTGGCTGTATTCATTTATTTATACTTATAAATACATAACCATAGAGAGAGTGCATGTCTAGGGCTCATATACTAGTAATGGTACGATCATGCAAAAATATATCTGTTTGGATGTACAAAAGGTGTGATCGTTTGTTTTCTCAATACATACATGTGTATTGGGTGCATACTCCCACTTTGTGTCTTCGGAGTTTAAATGAGTGTAATTATGGCAAATACATAAATGTTATAAATCATAAAAACTATCTTGAAGTCTATTTCAAAACGAGTTGTATAGTGTAAATTTAAAATTAATGGGATGAAATGTGAGTTAACACTTAAAATGATTGAAATCAATAAATAAAAGTTTCCAAATATTTTTCTGAGTTTTGTAGCATTGTTTGGACCAAATGTGATTAGGAGGAGTTAACTGGTCATGTTTGGCTTTATTTATTTATTTATTTATTTATTTATTTTTTATTTTAAAGAAAAAAAATTGGATTTTTTTTTTTGAAAAATTAGAACTAATTTGATAAAAATAAATTTCAAAAGGATATTTTTAAAATTTTTAAAATTATTTCTAACCTCTTAATATAATAAAATTACATAAAAATGATAACAATTATTATTTTTTTTTACTAAATCAAATTTTAATTTTTTAAACAATTTTTTGAAATAAGTGTCAAATGTAAGCTGTAGTTGGGCCTGAACGACATTTCAAACATTGAATGTTGTGGATCCTTGTTCTTGGCCCAAGCCCAAGAGCAACAACCCAATCAGAAAAAAAGATAAGCTCTATGGTCGAAAAGCTGGAGGTCTGTTCTCATCATGTTGAACCACCACCGTCTTACCAACGAAAAATTATTTAGTGGTACGTGTTTGTACTCTTTATTAATTATAATATATTATATCACTTTGTTATTTTTTAATCATTTAACATCTTTTTCACTAATTAATGCCTTATTTGGAAAATTGACTATTTTGATTGATTTTTTAATTTTTTTTTGATTATTTTAACATAATTAAAAAAATTATATTTGAGAAGTTAGTTGACTTTTTTTATTTTTTTTTTTTGTAATTGATTTAATGATTGTGAAAGAAAAAATAAAATGATTATAAATTAGATATGATATTTTGTCTTATTAACTACTTTAACCTCTTTTATGTTTTAGTAGACTATGCCCAGGACCAGCAAATAACTTCTCCTTAGGGGTGTTTTGAGAAAGGACCAAAAAAGCTAAAAGTTAGCTTTTTACCAATTTTGGGTCACATCATTTTTCACATTAAACAGCGAAAAAAGTCAAAAAAAATAACTTTTTACCATCTTTCCAAAACACCACAGTAACCTACCATCCAAAGTCCAGTAGCTGTGCCACCGCACTCAATTACGTGTCAGTCAACCATCACAAGCCCACAACGTGTGAAACTAGTCTTCAAAATTACAAAACTCAGATCAAACAAATAAGAGGATGAAAAGGATATAAGAAGGTATTTCTGAATCAGTGTCAAAGATATATAGTTATGGCATCAATCCAAGACAATGAAGAGAGAGCTGAGGAGGCAGCTGTGAGGGTAGCTATTTCTGAGCCTAGTAGTAGTGATGCAAACAGAGAGAGAAAAAGAACATATTACCAAGAACGAGCTAAGATGGAGGAAGAGTCGGCAACATATACAAGAGATGGCAAGGAGTCAGCGAAGGAGAAAACTAGCACTGTTGCTGATACTGCAGCCAAGAAAGCTAGAGAGTGTAAGGATTTGACACTGGGAAAGGCGATTGAATATAAAGATTATGCAACAGAGAAAGTATGAGAAGCGAAGGACTCAGCATTAGAGAAAGTTGGAAAGTAGAAAGATTATGCAGCAGCCAAGAAGGCGAAAGACTCGGCACTGGGGAAAGCTGGGGACTATAAAGACTTAACAGCCGAGAAGGCGATGGCGGTGACAATAGAGAAAGCAAGAGAGGGGAAAGACAGTGCTGTTGGGAAAATTTCAGAGTTGAAGGAGTTGGCAGTTAATGCAGTGAAAATGGCCATGGACATGTTGAGTGGGAAAAATAAGGAAGAGGTGATGGTTAGTCGTCTTTGATTGATTTTTGCGATCTTGAGGTGCGTGTAAGGTGGCCTGGGTAAAAATAACAATAACAATAATAATAGTGCAAAAGTTTATAATATTGTTCTTGGTTTTATTTATTTATGTTTATGATGTTCTAAGCTCTTTTTTGGGTGGCTTTAACTTTGATAAAGGGTTTAGACTTCTTTTTATATTGTTTCTTCTAATCCAATGTGTAGACACCCCATTTTTAACCGACCTTAAGACTCAGACGTCACCGATTGAGCGCTCGGTGATGTTGCATACTGTGCTCATTCAGAAGTCTCAGAGTCGCGGCCGTGCGCCCTGCCTCCGAACTTCCGAATCCTCTTCTGTGCCTTGTCTCGGTTTGCGAACCAGACTCGGTTTTCTCTGTTTTCTTTCCTGAGGGAAGGGAGTGGTCCTGTAGACCATCTCTCAGTGGCCGTGCGCTACTTTTCGTGGCCGTAGGCCATTTTTCCCATTTCGGAGCCCGGTTCCCGGTTTTCGGGGCCGTCAGGCCGTGTGCCTCGGCTCGGGACCGCCCAACCATCTCCGATTTCTCCGGTTCTTGGCTAGTATCTCTGTTTTATCATTTTGAGGAACACTGGGGCCCCTGATGCCCACTTCGTGGCCGTACGCCACCTTCGGTGCTCATAGCCGGTTTTCGGGACCCCGAATTGCGCGGTTTGGGCCCCGAGCATTCATTTTGTATCGGTTTTCTCTGATTTTTGGCAGGAACCTCTGTTTTACAGTTCCGAGGAACCCTGGGGCCTCTGATGCCCACTTCGCTGCCGAACACCACTTCCGGCACCCGCAGCCCATTTTCGGGATCCCGAATGGCTCGGTTTTGGTCCCGAGCGTTCATTTCTCATTAGTTTTTGTTCAAATTTGGCAGGTACCTCTGTTTCAACATTGGGAAGATCACTGGAGGGTAGGAGGCCAGCAATTATCCCAGATAACCAATTTCGCTCCTCCGGCGCCCGTTTTGCTCACTTCCGGGCCAATGTGGAACACCCTAGGCCCATTTTCTTCCGACCAAAGCTACATATCTGTGATCAGGGGACATGGGAGGACCCTAAAAACTACTGGTCAGCCAGAAACTGTGGGTTTCATTTTTGGGCCTCTCTTTCAAGCTCTATGTTGTGGCTCCTGCTTCAGTGTTGCCGAATTTCAACCTTGGATCCTTGTTCTACACATCTTGGAGGACACAAAAAGAAGGTGGTCGGCCAGAAATTATACAGTTCATTTTTGAGCCTCTTCTTCAAGCTCTATGTTGTGACTTCTGCTTCAGAGTTGCCAGATTCCGACCTTGGGGCATTGATCTACACACTTGGGAGGACACTTTGGCATACTGGTCGGCCAGAAAATCTTCTGTTCATTTTCTTGGGGGCCGGTCGGCTAGGCTGAGTGGCTGGCCGACCAGGTGGGGTGGCCGGCCGGCCACCTCCCAGAAATCTACCTGGCGGCCGGATTCTTGCTTTCCAGCTCAGCACAGCTGTCCGGATATTTTTGCCAAATATCTCCCCCATCCGGGGGATATTTTGGGAGGGAAAGCTTGGATGCTTTGCCCTCCCCTTTTACACTTGTTTTGCCTATTTAAAGGAACCAAGGGCTCCTTTGCCTAGGTTGAAGATTTGCCTTCAAGAACACTTAAGCAAAAACCCTAATCTCCATAGCCAAAACCTTCAAAAAAGCTACAAGTCTTGCTTGATTTCTTCACCAACACCTAGCCTCACCATTCCAACTTTGATTCCAGTAGCTAGGAAGTGAATTTCAGAGGTTGAGAAGCCACAAATCCAAGCCAAGAAGCAAAGAAAGACAAGTCTTCAAGGGTAAGTATTCAAAACCAACTTTTGGGGCTTTTTCTTGATCCTTTTTTATACTCTAATTGGTTGAGAATTGGGGCTCCGACCCCTACTGCTTTTGTGCTCATTTTGAGCCCCTCTACAACATTGTAGAAGGGCTCAACTTCATTTGGTATTTTTATATACTAGTTCCTTCAATATTCATCAAGATTGTCACATTTTTGCATGCTAAAATTAACCTATTTGTGTTGGTTTTTGGGGCTCCGACCCCTACTGCTTTCTTGCTTATTTTGAGCCCCTCTACAACATTGTAGAGGATCTCAACTTCATTTGGCCATTGTATATACTAGTTCCTTCAATTTCATCAAGTATGCCATATTTTGTATCCAATTTTTGACCTATTTGTGTTTGTTTTTTGGGACTTCGACCCCTAATGGTTTTGGTCTTATTTTGACCCCCTTTACATGTTTCATGAAGAAGGTTTGGTCATTTGATGTATAGATTGCATGTCTTGTGTTATACCCTTTTGCGGCTCCATTTTGCCTTCCATTTTTGGCATGTTTTTCTTATGATTTAGAGGCTGCCATCTTCTGCATATATGCTTATTTTTGGGTCCTCTTTGATGTTGTAGAAGAAAGTTTGTCCATTTGCATTTTCTATATACCATCTCCCTTTATAATGCTCTTTTGGCCATTAATCTTGCGAGCTATTGTTGCCATATCTGTGCTTGCATTTTGGCCATGTTTATTACTGAAAAAATGTCATATTCGGGACTGCCTTGCTACTGTTATTGCTGCCATGATCATATTTTGCATGTTTAGCACGGCCGTAGGCCATTTCGGGGCTTAATTTCACATTTTCGGGATGATTGCATGCTTCGGTTGTTATTCCGTATCATTTCGGGGCTGTTTTACATCATTTGTGAGTGCGGAAATTCCATTGCCATGCTTGCATATCATTTCCCATGTCATTCCGCCTTGCCTCGGTTTGCGCGCCCGCCGTGGACGCGCACTTCGAGGCGCTCCGTTTTCGTCACCGGCATCTGATGTGAGTGTGGCTGAGGCCCTCTCATGTTAGTGTAAGCCCAATCTACATTTTTCATGCCTGTATGTCATCGCCTCGGTGTGCGTGCCTGTGGGCACACATTTCGAGGCACTTCGGTTTTATCCGATTTCCTCATTTTATCATCGCCTCGGTGTGCGTGCCTGTGGGCACACATTTCGAGGCACTTCGGTTTTATCCGATTTCCTCATTTTATCATCGCCTCGGTGTGCGTGCCTGTGGGCACACATTTCGAGGCACTTCGGTTTTATCCGATTTCCTCATTTTATCATCATCGCCTCGGTGTGCGTGCCTGTGGGCACACATTTCGAGGCACTTCGGTTTTATCCGATTTTCTCATTTTGTCATCGCCTCGGTGTGCGTGCCTGTGGGCACACATTTCGAGGCACTTCGGTTTTATCCGATTTCCGTATTTTATCATCGCCTCGGTGTGCGTGCCTGTGGGCACCATTTCGAGGCACTTCGGTTTTATCCGATTTTCTCATTTTGTCATCGCCTCGGTGTGCGTGCCTGTGGGCACACATTTCGAGGCACTTCGGTTTTATCTGATTCCACATTTTATCATCGCCTCGGTGTGCGTGCCCGTGTGCACGCATTTCGAGCACTTCAGTTTTTATATCCGATTTGCATTTCATCAC
>JAPPVO010001988.1:0-26401 GCA_030407325.1 Camellia japonica | reverse complement strand
AAGCACCTCTTCCTTTCGAAGTTGTTGTTCTGCAGGGCAAAAGGCTAAAGAGGGATGCTGGGATAAAAGGTTAATGTCATTGTCTTTTCATTGCAACAAATATTATGATTTATTATTTGTTTGATAAAGACAATATATTTGCTTTATATATCATCTCTTTCAATCACATTTGGGCTTTTGTATCTAGATTATGTTTTAGGGTTACTGATATTCATTGGCATAGAAACTATTCTATAAGTGAATTTTGTTTGATATAGTTATGGCTTTGAGAAAGTCTAGTGGTGGAAAATGTTAAGTACCTTAGGTTCAATAATATCCTCCGAAATACTTAACTTTTTCTTACTTATTCTTTTATTCCTTTCATATGCAGACGTCAAGTCACCAGGTGATCCAAAAGTTTATGGATGCATTTGGTATGTGTTTCATTTTGTATGCTTTGGGCTTTCCTTAGTGTAGTTTTCTACTACATTTTGCTTTAGAATTTATATATGTATGCACTGAATTCCCGAAAAGTACTATTACCATTAAGTAGGAATGCAATTGCAATCACCAAACGGCGTTGAATTAGCACGAAACTTGGCACACACGACTGCCTAGGCACGAGAGACTTGTGGGAGAAGACGAGACTCCAATCGGGTTCCCGATTTGGGAGTTAGAGTCAGATTTCACTCTAGGATAACTAGTTCCTTAAGAAACTTGAATTCAAGGTGTTGACGCCCCAAAATCACCAAATGGCGTCGGTTTAGCACGAAACTTAGCACACACGACCGCCTAGGAACAAGAGACTTATGGGAGACGGGGGCTCGAATCGGGTTCCCGGTTTGGGAGTTAGAGCCGGATTTCACTCTAAGCAAACTAGTTCCTTAAGAAACTTAAATTCGAGGTTTTGACGCACCAAAATCACCAAACGGCGTCGGATTAGGATGAAACTTAGCACACACAACCGCTTAGGCACGAGAGACTTGTGGGAGAAGACGGGACTCCAATCGGGTTGCCGGTTTGAGAGTTAGAGCTGGATTTTGGTCTAGGCAAACTAATTCCTAAGAAATTTGAATTCGAGGTTTTGACGCCCCAAAATCACCAACCGGCGTTGGATTAGGATGAAACTTGGCACACACGACCACCTAAGAACGAGAGACTTGTGGAAGAAGACGGGACTCCAATCGGGTTCCCGGTTTTGGGAGTTAGAGCCGAATTTCACTCTAGGCAAACTAGTTCCTTAAGAAACTTGAATTCGAGGTGTTGACACCCAAAATCACCAGACGGCGTCGGTTTAGCACAAAACTTGGCACACACGACCGTCTAGGCACGAAAGACTTGTGGAGAAAACGGGACTCCAATCGGGTTCCCGGATTGGGAGTTAGAGCCGGATTTCACTCTAGGCAAACTAGTTCCTTAAGAAACTTGAATTCGAGGTGTTGATGCCCTAAAATCACTAAACGGCGTCGGATTAAGACGAAATGGCACACACAACCGCCTAGGCATGAGAGACTTGTGGGAGAAGACGGGAATCCAATTGGGTTCCCGATTTGGGAGTTAGAGCCAGATTTCGGTCTAGGCAAACTAGTTCCTTAAGAAATTTGAATTCGAGGTGTTGACGCCCCAAAATCACCAAACGGTGTCGGTTTAGTACGAAACTTGGCACACACGACCGCCTAGGCATGAGAGACTTGTGGGAGAAGACGGGACTCCCGATTTGGGAGTTAGAGTCGGATTTCTGTCTAGCCAAAATTATTTACTTAATTATCTTTGTAGTTATATAGTAGTTAATTTTTATGTTTTTTTGTAATTAAAATATTAACACATAATTATATTGTCATTAATTATTTTTATTTTTGTTTACAGATATTTCTTGGGTAGCAGTTTGCTTCTTGTGGAATGCAGGCGTGTGAAGATTGCGATTAACTTTTATTTTTGTTACCCACAGAAGAATAATGAGGAAAACTTTTGTTTTTGATTTACGTTATTTTGATTTGTGAACAACATTATGTATTTAAACATTGTATATGTATTATGCAACATTATGTAGTGGATAATTTTGCTGATGTGTTGTTATGAATGGAAGAATAGTTTATTATGGATGAATTGTTATTTTTATATTATTATATATTATCGGTTTCTTTTCAGTTATTTTTTCATTTAATACAGGTAATTTTCATATTTTTAATTTTTTTTTTTTTAGACTGCACACCATCTCAAAAAAACATATATAAGAACCAGATTTTTTTTGTGGCATAAGGAATGCCGTCGCAAAAGATATTGGCAATAGTTGAAAAAAAACCTTTCGCGACGGTATTCTTTGCCGTCGCAAATAATATTTTTAACGACGGCATGTCGTGCTGTCTCAAATAACTTTTTAGCGACGGCAAGTACCCAGTCGCAATAAAAACACTTTTGCGACGGCATTTTTTGCCGTCGCAAATAACACTTTTAGCAACGGCAACACAGTGCCGTCTCAAAAAATCTCAGATTTTTACATATTAATGCCGACGGCATAATTCCGTCGCAAAAAAGCAACTTTGTCGTCGCAAAAAAAAAAAAAATGGCACTTTGCTATCGCTAAAAACTTTTAGCAACACTCTTTGTTGTGACCCCCCTTGCCGTCGCTAAAAGTCAGTTGTCATCGCAAAAAAGTTTTTGAGACAGCATTTTGCCGTTGCAAAAAGTCAAATTTTTTATAGTGCATTTATTTATTTGACCTACACATGCTTTAGGTGTACCCAACCACTAGTATTAAATAAAATATACACAAAACCCTACCTCTTATTTGTTCTTCACAGCAGCCGTGAGAGTGAGAGAGAGAGAGAGAGAGAGAGGAGAGAGAGAGAGAGAGAGAGAGAGAGAGAAACTTTTGGCAACATTGGTGGTCAAACAACTCTAAGGTATTGTCACGCCCCAAGCTCCGTGACAATGCCGCACACTTATTTAAGTAAGCATGCAAGGCTAAGAGTCCAATCACATAAACCAACAATGTAAAATACTCAAATTAGATCTTTAATTATCATAATGCCAAAATCCATAAAAATAAATAATTCTTATATGAAATTGTCTACCAAGTCCACTAATTTAATCCACTAACAAAACAATAATCCAAGTACTTAAACCATAGTCCTACTCTCGGCACTCCACAAGTAAAAACCCTACGCAGCTCTATTCCTCAGAATTGAAAAAAATAAAAATAAAATAAGGATAAGCTAGACAGTCCAGTAAATAACCATCCATCACTGCTAGCTGGATCAAGTATACAAAATAAATAAATAAATAGTCGATAACTAATAAATATAATTTTTGCTACAATTCAATAAATGGACAATTATTTGTAAGATGATTTCATAGCTAAAAATAAACAATGTACAATATATTTTAATTGAAAAGCCAACAAGATAATTCAAAGTAAATTCGTTGTTCAAATCGATGGTTCGATATTCAGATGGTTCAATGATTTGATTCACAAAACCCAAGTCTTGGTGACTACGGTCACTTAGCCCGTGACAAGGCCCAGAACCACACATAGGCCGGTGGTAAAGCCCCAAAAGAAACTAGTTTCTGTGCCAATAAATAACCCCCATTGGCTAGGGTCCAAATCATAATCAGACCAGAGTGATGTTCAGAATTCAAATAATATACAACTTTTAAATAAAATATTCGATATTTTCAGAAAAACATTCGGTACAATTTTCAGAATAGTTTCACCAAATATTCAAATAATTTTCATAATAATATTCGATATTATTTTATACTTGACCCATATTTTATTTTAAGAGAACATGAATGCTATAAATTAATATTTATGATTTTAAATGATTCAATAGGAATAAAAAATGAATCAACAGTGATAGAGGGTTACTTACCTCAAACGCTTAAAAATAATATTCCAACACCAACTCCAAACACTCAGCTCCACCACTTTAATCACACAAACCTAATAATTAGAACTTCAAATAAATTAATATTTTTGTGTCTTTCACACATCCACAAAACCTACTGTATGTATGCAAAGCTCAAGAAATACCAAATCAATTCTCCAAATTAATAGTGAAACACACCTTATCTAATATACCAACTCTATCAAAAACTACACCCACACAATAAATTGCACTTTTATCATCAACCTACACAAAGCACAATACACGTTGAACCTTACATCCATTAGGCGTCCCCATAAGTTTTCTTTCCATCACCTTTTCTCGGTCTATTGATCTATTACATATAATAAACAATGGTGTAAAAAAAAAAAGTACCTTGATCAATGAGCATCAAGAATGCTCCCCTCAATTCCCCACCGCCACTTCCAGCGAATCCTCTGCGTAATTGATAACAAAATAATATAAAAACCATTTTCCCTTCTTTTCTTTTCTTTTCTTTTTAAAAGGGTTGAAAACCTAATTCTTAAGATTACTAAATTACTCATACAATTTATTTTAATTATTAATCTATCCAAAAATAATTCTATAAATAACTTGGGTTTTACAGGTATTGTTCTATTTTATTATATCTATATATTGTGATGGTTCATATATGTAATTTGCTTGTTGTTGGGAAGGAATAGGAGAGAAAGGGTGTGTTGTTTGGGTGCCATGTCAATGATTGGTAATGAGAAATATTGGGTGTGATTCTTAATCCAAAAAAATTCTGTACAAAACCACAAACTTTAAAAATCAAGAAACCATATCAAACGTATGAATTTTGAACTAAAATTTTTACAGTAGATTAATTACATATTGAATTGCATATCTGAATTTTCTCATAATTTTTGAGAGTTGAAATCTATATTAACTGGTGCGTTCAAATCTGTCTAGAAATCTGTTTTAAAACAGTAACTTCGGAAGTGTCGTTCTCTTTGGGTATAAATCCGAAAATTTTCAAATCAGCGTCATTAGAACCGGTTACGAGTCTAGTTTCTTACATTTGTGGCCTTGCATTGATTGTTCGTGTGTACTAAGAGAACCATTAATTTCTTTAAAGTGCTGCAGAGAAAACAATCTGTTTGGAAATAATTAATTGTAAATAATTATTTTGACAAGCAAATCAAGTAAAACCGATTGGGTTTGAAACTTAGGATATATTAGTTGATATCTGGAGGGTTTTGGAATTTTTCGAACAGCGTGGAGGGGTTTTGTAATTTTCAAAGTTAGCGATTAGATTGGAAAAGTTTGTTTAAAATTTTGTTTTATCTTAAAGTTACTTTTAATTAAGTTTAAGTTCGATTTGAACCCACGTCTTGGGTGATTTTAGACCTTGAAGAACATGAACTTAGGTAATATTTAAGAGTAACGATGAGTTGGGTTGAGCCATGTTAGTACGCTTTAGTTTGAGGTTACTTAGTTCCTATTCTTTAATATTTTAAATTAGTAGTGACGTGTAGTTTTCATACTTGGTTCAGGGCATTAGTTGAACTTTTATACTCTATTCGAGGATTACATTATTCCATTTCCAGGTGAGTAGTTTCATGCTACATATTTTTATAAATGTTCCCTTACCCTGAATTGTTGGAAAATTAAATTGTTGTTTCAGGACTAAACTGTTTTGATAAATTATTATATTATCAATGGAATCAAATTATTTCTGAAACATGTGTGAACTTGGCATACTGTAAACTATTTGTTTTGGTCTCATGTTTATAATGGTGAACTACCATGTTTTGCGAAACTGATGTGTATTAATATTGGGACCATCTGTATATTTTCGTCCAAGGAAATTATTCCACCGTGTGTGGTGACTATGGCCACTAGGGAACAGATCCGAGTTGGGCCGTGCTGACTCTAGTGCTCAACGATTGTAAGGAAAAGACCTAGGTTAGGCTAGGTGACCTTCAATCGAATCGTCTTAGAGAAAAGGCCCGAGTTGCCACCCTGGGGATGACTCTTAGTTCGGTATTGGATCCAACGGGCTCATAGCCTTGAGAACTATGTGACATGTTACTTGTTATTTCTGGTACCCAGAAAATTATTAGTGTTCATGTTGTAATTTGTTTAAATGAAAAATGTCATTTATCATGTTCTTGAGAGACATGAGTATTTTAACTGTTGAATTGTGGAACCTTCTTTTTGAAACAGATTGTCTTTACCAAACTCTATGCCAATCTAGTTTTGTGATATATATCTTATTTTGGAATTGGACCCTATTTTCAAAACTGTATTTACTATCCATGTTGCTACTCACTGAGCTATTAGTTGACTTAGTTGTTTATCACTTCCAGGTGTTAGAAGGACTTAGACTAAACTTATGGCGTAGCGGAGACTCAATTGTATGGACCTCTAAGACATTCATTTATTTTGTTTTAACTTGTTATGTCGGGTTTTGTGCATACTTTGTAGTTGGATTTTTTTTTTTTATTTAGAATTATTTTATTTTGTGGGCAGTTTGTGTTCCATTTAATATATATTTTTGGAAGTTGGTTATGGTTGGTTTTACCATTTATACTTGTGACTTGTCACTAGATTGAGTTTTGATTATATTTATTTATAGGCCATCATCATATTTATTCTTCGTGATTTTGGGTTTATGTTTAGGCTTACGTGTGCCTTGGGTTGAGTCCCTGTGGGCCACGGCTGATCATGCCCAGATTTGGGGTGTGACACGTTGCCTTAACTCAGGGAAAGCTTGAAGTAATGAGTGTTAACATGACCAAAAACGCCACAATGATAGCAAGTAACTGGACCAATAGAACCCCGAGAACTAGACTTTGCAGCAGAGCCATCTGATTAGATGAAACTGGAGACAAAGGAAAAGAATTCAGCTAAACCAGACGCCTATGACGCTCATCACTATCAATAGTGGCAAAGGCCTCATAGAGAGAGAGCATAGGTGATGTGTTTAAAATCTGAGTTCGAAAGGATTCAAACTCAGAGTTTAAACCCATCGGAAACTGGTAAATATGCTGGCAACAAGGCATTTGGACACAAGAGAGGCAACATCTGCTAGTAACTTAGTCAAGGGCTCAAATTGAGCCAATTCTTTCCAACAGGCCTAAAGGTATCCAAAGAATTATAACATAGAAAGGCCCAAGGCAAACTAGGAAGCACGAGCAATATCCTGATAGAGCTCAAAGATGCGAGCATCGTTATGAGCATAAGTATACATCTGTGACAAGGCATGCCATAGACCGGGAACTATGTTGCAATAGAGAAACGTATGATAAATACAATCTTCCATGGAGTTGAACATCCATCCCAAAATAGTACAGTTATCAATATTCCACTAAGTACGAGTAGGATCTGTTTCAGTAGGCTAGGTAGTCAGGGGAGTCACGTGCCTCCTCCAGGATTTTCGGTTTCTTTTTTTGTTTTTTGTTTTTTTTTTTTATACCTAATATAAAGAAAATATTTTTTTTAATTATAAAAATATTATTTAGAGTGAAATGTCAATAACATTTTTAAAATTATGAGAACAATAATGGCTGTTTTGATTGAAAATTAAAAAATTACAATAAGTCATATCATTATCTATGAAAAATTATTAAAAAATAAATAAATTAATGTAATATTGATGTCTATTATTATTGGCATACAAGTATAATTAATCTTACTATGAAGATATATAATTTATTAGATTATTAGTTACATTTGACATTGTGAGGTTCACTCTTCATGTGATTCTTTATTATTGGTTGATGATATCACATGTCAATGATGAGATATTACCATTATATTGAATTTTTACTCAAATTTTGTATAAAAAAATTACTTTATCATTATATAATTTATTTTAAGACTTATATTCATAACTTTTTTTTGTATTGTCCATGATACATTAATTATAAATAACATTATTTTTTTGATCTTTCTCAAAGTCAATCGTAAAAATTTATGTGAAATATTTTTGTAAAAAATTTAATATTATAATTAATAAGTGTCCTCTCTGATTTAATTTCCTTGTTCCGCCACTGGGGGTAGTGGAAGATAAAAGCCAATGAGTTTTTCCCTTGCCCCCTAAATAGAGTTTAAGGGAGCAACTTCGGGCGCCAAAAATTTCCCATTTAACACCACACTTGTAATACGATGAACAGGAGTGTGATGAGAAAGAAAAAAATCAGAACTAACTAAAACAGGCTTGGTGGGTATATCTGCAAAGGATGAATTAGTCATGGCGGAAAAAGAGAGGCTAAAAAATACACAAAGATAGCAACACAGTCCAAGAAAAAATAAGAAGCTGAAAAAAAAAAACTCAACGACTTATCTATGTAGATGCTACCGAATAAACTCGGTAGCCCAAAAAAAACAAAAGGCAGTCGGTGGTGGTGAGTGGTTGAAGAGAGACGGTTAGGGAGGCTCTGATACCAAAAAAAAAAAATGAAAAGAATTATGTGCTTTACCAATCAATGAGGTAGATGTCATGTATATATAATATATCATTTTGATACACTTTAGGAAACAATATACACAAGGTAAAATTCATATAAGAAAAACAATGTACAAAAGGTAAGATTTTTATAATTAAAATAATTTATATTCTAATTTTTATATTCAAGTATAATATTTTAATTTTTATATTCAACAAAACTTTAGAGACAGAGACTTATAACAACAAACCCTGTGTGGAACACATGTACAGAAAACGTGTTGTCTGTTGTGCTGTGCAAAATTGTTTGAAACCAATTTACTTAGACCAAGAAGACTTGAGCGGGTCAAGCGGCAGAATTTATGGGGGGTCCAGGACCAGGAATAAGCTCTGGGTCTCTCGGTCGCGATACTTCCGAGATGCTTACAAGTTCTACTTGGGTCGAGCTGGAGAATGATGCTCAGCCCAAACATTGGGCTTGGCCTAATTCACTTTTATTAGCTAAAGTAGTGAATTCACTATATTATTATTATTATTTATCATTTTATTTTATTTTTCGAATTGTAGGAGATAATCAAACATGTGTCAATTTTTAAATGATGTAGAATAGTGATCTCAACAAAATTGAAATGATCAAATACACATTAATTTTCAAAATACATGCTTTTTGTATTTTGATTCTCAAAATATGCCCTTTGTTACATTTCAATCTCTAATATTTTAAATTAATTCAGGTTTTTTTTTTTTTTTTTTTTTTTTTAAGTTCTGAAAATACCTCAACTCCCCTAATTAATTTAGGGCCCATTTGGTAATTTAATTTTTTAGCTAAAATAGTTTTTTTTTAAAAACATAAACAAATAAAAAAGAATCAAAAACTCTAGACAATACCAACAAAAAGTTAAACATCTTAGTAATTCACAAGTTTTTATACAACCACAAAAGTCACACATTAATTTTTTACCTAATAAAGAATAATAATAAATAAAAACCACTAAAAAGTCAATTTCTAAATGCGGCTTTTGATAGCACAGTGTTATTAGGACCATTTAAATTCATATTGTGTAATTTGGGAACCAAATTAACAAAAGGAAAAACAAAATTCAATTTGTTGGAAATCATATTGAGTAATTGAAGGAATTTACCTTTCTTGTATTAGACTCCACAATCAGTGGGTTAGCCATGATTGTAGCTGTTAGTGTATAGTTAGTGCACGAATATTATAATGTTAGTGTAGTGCATAACTTTAATATAGCTTTACAGAAAGCTTGTTTCTTTCGGCCACTTTTGGTTTGTTTTCATAATGTATGTCTGTAATCCTCTCCTATATAAAGGAGCTCCTGAACATTGTTAGAGATAATAAATATACATACAGAAATTCTCTTCCATATCTCTCTGTTTTCACAATTCAATACTATAGTGCAACGAAACATATTTTGGAGGAGAATAATACAGCTGATATGAGTTTTACGGCCAGCCAATGATTCCTTCACACATAATCAAATTTATTATACAGAACTCCAGCAACTTATTATAAGTTGTGCTCCTAATAATAATGATAATATTGCATTAAAAATTAAGTAAATCAAAACAAGGTTTCCCATCGAATTTGGTTAGTTCAGCCTACTTCGTCTACCCTATTATTTCAACATCTCCCTTACTAGCACTGGCAGTAACAATTTCTGTTTCTTTCCACGTCTCAGAATCGTCCACAAGGCCATGTTTCTCCCCAGTGCCCCTCATTGTTTGGTACACTTCCAGCATTGTTGGCCTTTGCTCTGGCACCGACTGAATGCATTTGTAGGCAATATTGATGAACTCAAAGATCTCACCATCGAATCCCAACCCGATCAGTGAGTCATCAACTACATCTTGCAGACTAAAGGAGGTACTTACAAGATTGATGATCCATTCAACCAAATTGCTATTAGAATTCGCAGAAGCTTCAGCAATGGTTGCCATACGATGTTCCTTCCTTGTAAGCAGCTCAAGAAGCACAATTCCAAAGCTATGTACATCCTTCTTATCAAAACCCAATTCCAACAATTCCTCATTCGTGAAAGGACTCCCACCCAAAGTAGCATCATTCGAGTCCATGAACTTTGCCTCCCCAAAATTAGAGATCTTGGGCTCAAAATTCTTATCGAGTAGTACACATTTTAAACTTATGTTCTGATTGAATACCCGGAATTTTCTGTTGTGGTGGTGAAGCCATGCCAATCCTCTAGCTAACCCTACAGCAATTTTAACCCTCACAGGCCATTTCATGGTCTTGAGCTCGCATTCCGGAGGGTGTAGCCAATCATAGAGGTTACCATTTGGCATATATTTGTAAACCAACAGTTTTTCCTTTCCTTCATAACAGAAACCAAACAGAGGTACTAAATTATTGTGTCTCAATCTACCTAGAGTCATTACCTCGGACATAAAGTGTCCTTCGGAGAATTGTGATTCAAAGAACCTCTTGATGGCAAGGAACGAACCATTTGGGAAAACTGCCTTGTACATTGTCCCCGTCTTTCCCAACCCGATGATGTTGTCTTCTCTAAAATTGTCAGTGACATTCACGAGTTCTATGAAGCTTATTCTAGTAACCAACTTCTCTAATTTAGAAATCTGTCAACCAAATTATAGTATCAACTACGAGGGAAAACAAAAAAATATATATTAATCCAAGTGCTTGAAATTGAGTCTAGAAGAAGATGCTATCACTCAGTTTATAAAACAATATGTTATAGACAAACACTGTTTGTTACCATAATAGGAGGTTATATATTATACCTATTCAAATTATAATTAAGAACATAAGATAAAGAAGCTTTGTTATGTTGTAATTGCATTTGCTTTTCTTACACCACTTGAAGTTGAGAAAGAGCAAAAATTTTATTAAGAGGGATAACTGACAACAAACAAGGGACAACTGAACATGGAGGGAGGAAACGATGCAAAATGTATGGAGAGAGAGAGAGAGAGAGAGAGAGATGTTCAACCTTGGTATCCTCAACTCTATTCATCGTAGTTGGGCGCCATTGTCTTCGTTGAACCACCTCTTGGTTTCTTTTCTTCTTGATACTCATAATATTCTTTAATAGTGGATCAATGGGCAAATAAAACATAGTCAGAGCAAAAACTACAACAGTAAAAACCGAACAACCAACCGCGAAGCCATTTAAGTAGAAAGCATGATCGTAAGCATCAGGAGCCTTGCAGCGCTTCAAAGGACCCCCACAAAGTCCTTTATTATTTGCATAGCTCTCCGCTGTAACATAGGGGCTACCAAAATCGGGCACCGGCCCCGACAAGAGATTGCTAGCAACACTAAAAGTCCTTATGCGAAGCATCAAGCCAAGCTCATGAGGGATTTGTCCAGTGAGCCGATTGTCATCAAGTTTTAGGATATTGAGATACCTAAGACTTGCAATACCGGGCGGAATTTCACCACTGAAACTGTTGGCCGAAAGATCGAGAGATGTAACATATGGGAGGATTCGCTCAATATCATAAGGGATGATTCCGAAAAGATTGTTCCCTGAAAGATCTAAACTGGTCAAGGCGGAGCAGCTTGAGAACCCTCGAGGAAATTGACCCTTGAGTCCCAAACCTGAGAGTCGGATATTTAACACCTTGTTCTCATCAGTCTTCCAGCACTCTATTCCCTTAAATTTACAGATGAAGCCCTCACTCGTGTCGCTGAAATTCCATGAAGAGCCTAGGTAATTGAAAGGGTCTTCCAAGGAATCCTTTATTGATTTCAAGCAGTAAATATCACTCTCAATTCCATTGGATAATACCATGAGAAATTTGCTGAGAAGTGACAACCAAACAATGTTTTTGAGGACGGTAAGGACTGTTGCATTGAAAGCCATTTGCATGAAAGCCGACACACTACTTGTACAGAGAAAGCAATTTAGAATCTCTTGGTAGGTAAGTAGAAAGATGAATAAGGCAAAAAATACCTCTCCGAGTTGGAACTTGGAATTAAGTAATGATTCGGAAGATAAAAAGCTTCAGAGACTAAAGACGAATACCAACAAACCTCTGCGGAAAGGGTGACCGCTCTCCTACGCAAAATTGAAAAAAATAATAACCACAAAGTCACATCTTTTCATAAGGAAATTATGGATAAATTATAAACACATTTATTCAACTTATAAATTATTTTTATAATTTTAAAAATTACATTATATCTTTTAAAGTTTTAATTTCATAATAAATATGTTTTTTTATTAATAAAATTATCAAATTAATTAATAATTTTTATTATTAAATAAATAAACAGTTAAAAATTTTATTTTTTAATTAATTTTGTTAAATAAAAAATTCTAACTACGAAGTATTTATAGTATATGTTTATAATTTATCTAAAAATTATATGTTGGTATATCTTCTCTTTTGTTTCTTTTGTCAGCAGCCATAATTGACTTTAGTGGACCTCTCATCTTACGATGCATGGAAATCAAAGTGGAGGAGCTTTGTTTCGTGTACACTCGGGAAGGTAGGAAGAACATCGCTGTCTCGTGGCCTCACAAAATCCTTTTGTTCAAATATTTGGTGAGGAATTTTAAAAGTGAAAAGAAAAATGTATATAAAATTAGGTAAAATGTAAATATATTTTATTATTATTATTTAATTTTTTTTTTAATTCTTGAACTAAATATAATTTTATTATTTTCAACTTCAAGAGAATTTAAATCATTCATGACATTTATTATATGTTTTATTTTGATAATTTGAATGGTTCATTTTATAAGATTATATCATGAAAAAAATTAAATATTTAATAATTGTAACATTTTCATTTTAGGAAGAATTGCAGATAAATGACACAAAATAATTACAATATCATATAAGTATAAGCAATTCATACATTAGACTGTGTAACTAATTTTGTACTTCCACCTCTATGCAATTATTTTGGGTTTACACTATTTTTCTATAATTCTCCTTTCATTTTATTACGTTTGTCTTTAAAAAATGAATAATTTATTTTAAAAAATATACTTATTATCTACTTTTTCAATAAACAAATGTGATAAAATAAAAATATTATGTCTACTGGATCGACTTAATTTTTTTTTATAAATGATATATATTGATAGTCTTACAAAATATATTGTTCGATTACTTGAATTGAGTTTCATGAACCCCTCAAATTCTCTTAAATTTAGATTTTAATTTTAAGAAGAACCCAACCCATTTGTATTATTTTATTTATCATTTTGCATGACAAATTTATGTGTATTTAATTAATAAAATTTAAAAAGTTTTTTTTCCCCTAACATTTTTAAATATAGTTTAATTTTTATTTTTCAAATCCTTCTACTCTAGAAGATTCTAAAAATAATTTTTTTAATAAAAATATTAATAGATAAAATAAAATACCTTTTTATTTATTTTTTATACCCATTATATGTATTTATAATTTTTTTATTAAAAAAATCTGATACATGAAAATACAGAAAAATATTTATGTACGTATTTAAAAGACACATTAGAAGGATGAATTATTTTGTCTTTTGAAAATTCTATATTAGTCATGTGCCCGACAGATAGGCCCCGTTTGATAGAGTTGTGAGAAAGTGATCATAGATTATAATTTAACATATTATAGCTTATAGCTGTGAACATAAGTTGTTAATCTGTTTGGTACAGTTGTGGAATTATGGATTTAAGCAGCAGAGTAGTGTTTGGTAAATAAGCTATAAAATAGTTTTTTTTGTATAATTGTCCTTTTTACCCTTATATAATATAAAAATGATAATTTTGTCATTTTTTTTAATTAACATAATTAGTATTAATTAGTATCAATTTATATAAAAATTGATACATTTGATAAAAATGTAATGGCTTAATTAGTCTCAATTAATACTAAAATTATTAATTAGTATCAATTAATATTAATAATTTTTTTTCCTTGTTTCTTTTATTTATTTTTTCTTTTCTTAATTGTTACATTTTCTTCTCTTTTTTTTCCTTGTTTCTTTCTTTTCTTAATTAATATTAATAATTATTATCAATTAATATTAATATTAATATTTATTATTTTTTTTCTGTTATTTTTTTTCTTTTCTTAATTAGTCTCAATGATATAAAAATGTAATTTTTTTTTCAATTAAAAATTGATACATTTTTTTTATTTTATTATTAATGGCTTAATTTTTTTTTCTTAATAATTTTCTTTTCTTAAAAATTGATACATTTCCTTGTTTCTTTTAATAATACTAAAAATGTAATGGCTTAATTAGTCTCAATTAATACTAAAATGTAATGGCTTAATTAGTTTCAAATTATATTCATTTTAGTTTATAAATACATGAATATTAATTGATATTTTTTTAATGTATTAAAATTGTTACAAATACCAATTAATATTTTTTTAATTTATTATTACAAAATTGTTACAAAATATACCAATTTATTAATATTTTATAATTTAATTTATTATCAATAAATGGCTTAATTAGTATCAATTAATACTAAAATTATTAATTAGTATAAATTAATATAAAATTTATTTCATGAATGGCTTAATAAAAAAACAATTTTTAGTATTAATTAATATAAAATTTATTATTATTATTATTAAAAAAACACTGACAACCCTTCTTCTCCAGCAACCCCAGCAGTGAGCACAGTGGCGACAGGGTGCTAGGGTTTCAGATTGCGACGCCGGCAAGAGAGATCTGCTACGATCGTAATGGGTGTGGTTAGGGTTGTCGATCGCGAGCTCTAGTTCGTCACCGTTCAATCTTCACGCCGTCGATGGCGAGCTCTGGTTCATCGATAGCGAGCTAGGGATTTGCCTTGTTGGTTCGAGAGAGAGAGAGAGAGAGAGAGAGAGAGAACTAGAACCCGTCATCGGAAATGGCCTCTTTGGCTCGTGTGAGGGACAAAAATGAGTGTGTTTTGGTTTATATACATGACACACTTGTAATAATTTGAAATTGTGAGGGGCATTTTAGTCATTTTACCCCTCACACCTCAGCTATGCGCTTAAGCTGATTTTTTACTTATAAATTAAGCTTCTCCGCCCCCACTCAAAGAATAAGTTGATTTTTGACTTACAAAAAGGTATAATCTGTATTGTTAAGTTGAAACAAACACATCAAAATAACTTAAATTAAGCTAAAAGATGAATAAGCTGGAAATAAGCCCTACCAAACAGGCCATAGCATGTGATATGAATTGCATCCCCACCTCGCTCCTAAATCATTCTCCTACCTATTTTAGGGGTTAGGGTTCCCTTATATCACCCATCAGCTCCCTTATAAGTCATTATAAATTAATATTTGTTACTGTACTTCCTATTTGTAGAGAATTACTATAACTCCCTTATATATATATATATATATATTTGCTTTGCTTTGCTTTGCTTTGTTTTGTTTTGTTTAGGAACTGCAGTATATATTTATGATTTTTATTTTTTTAAAATTTATAATTAAAAATTATCTTTTAATAGAATAGAGAAAAAATAGAGTGTTTGTTCATAGAATAGAGAAAGAATAAGGAGTTTGTTGGCGGAAATAGATGAAAAAGTAATTCCTAAAATAGAAAATGAACTTTTTCATAATATTTTAGGGTAAAATATAAGTAAGCTGGCAACGATGCTCTAAGAATAAGAAAATAGTGGACAAACTATAGAATATTATTAGACGGGCTCACAAACATATAATATTTTGGACTTATTAAATAATTAGGTAAATTATTAATAGATCTTACTTTTGAAATTTATTACCTATTAAGTCCTATTGATAAATTTATAAAGTGATAAAATTATCAATCTTTCTTATTTTTATAAATAAATTTATTAATGAGAACTTGTAAATAAATAAGTCCAATGAATAGGGCTGATTAGTAAATATCCCTAACAATTCCTGCAATAGAAGGAAGTTAGGAGAAAAAAATATGTAGGTCATAGTTGTCCAACTCCCTTGTTTGTTTGGCCCTTTTTTTATTTTAGGATAAGTTCTGAATTTCTTATCCTCGCTATGGGAAATAACTAATAATACCTTATTGGGCTTGTTAGGATTAAGTTTATCTAAATTGGCCAATTGGGTCGCATTCATATTTTAATATTTTTAATCTATTATCTAAAATAAATTATATTATATATGTAACACAGTATTAAAAGGCAATTTACTTATTATAAAACAATTATACAATAATTTATACATATAATGATATTGTCAAATACCCAAACAAAAAAAAAGAAAGAAAGAAAAAAGAAATAAGAAAAAAAAAAGTATCTAATAAAAAGTATCGGATGCATATCTCATACTCTTTGTCTAAGTGTAAGGTGTTTGACATGAATAGCTGATTTATTTTGAACAATCCATTTAACATAACTCAATTTTTTAATTTTGCCAGTTTAGTTCTCAAACACAAAATGTGAGTAAGTTCAACTCTCGCAACCGTACTTCCAACGCTTCTTTATAAACTCAAAACCCGAATCTCTTTCTACAAACCTATAGGTACAACGACCACTTGAGCTATACTCAAGTTTGTGTATACTGCCCCCACCATCCAAATTGATTAACAAAAATAAGAATATTCCAAATTGACATGAAACCTCAACAAAATCAAAATGATCAAAGATACACACGTCCCAAAAGTATGCACTTTATTGCAAAATCCCCAATCTTTTAATTTCGTTGTTTCTGATTTGTATAGTTCTGAAAATACTCAGTTCCCATTAATAAATTTAGTGGTGTCAACATTGGAACCATTTAAACTCACATTTTGTAGTTTGGGAATCAAGTTAACAAACTAAAGTGCAACAAAGGGTATACTTGGTGGGGACATTGGTGTAATTAGCCCTATATATATATTGACAGATTACACATAAATCATGCCAATACAGAGATTACAGAATCATGAATTATACCTGGTATCAGTAGTCAGGTTATACAATCATCTGATTCCACTTTCTTTACACAAGTCAATACAGAGACCCTGTCAATTGTCCTGCACAAAGTCATTGGAGTGGTCAATAAAGAGAAGTATGAATAGCATAACCAAGTTAATAAAATTTTGATTGGACAACCATAGCATGGACTAAAAGAACAAAATACTACGTATTAGACAAACCCTAATTGGTTTCCAATGTAAATATCTGATCAACAATATAGTATGATAGTGTTGGATATCACCCCATGTGAGGGGTGATTCCTTCACATGTGAGTGCACAAGCTTGCCAACCTACAAAGGTAAGTTGGCCATGTGAAGAAAGCCACCGAAAGGAGAAAAGATGAGTTGGCCATGTGAAGAAAGCCACCGAAAGGAGAAGAAGTGGGCTGCTGCCAGCTCACTTGAAAGCCTCTCCACCTGCATCTGTAATGTGTATATATAGAGAGGCTAAGCAGAGTTGATTGAGTGTGAGTGAACAACTATCTGAGTGTATTGTTTGTAATTCTTCCATTTCTCTCCACATAGTGAAATCTGCTGCCCGTGGACGTAGGCGATTTGCCGAACCACGTTAAAACTCTTGTGTTATTGCTTGTTTGTGTTTCCTGGTGTGCCCCCGATCCACAACAATTGGTATCAGAGCTCGGGTTGTGAAAAATCAAATTTTTTTCGAAAGTGCCCAGATTTCGAAGTGCTCTAAATCAACTTTTGAGCACACCAGGAGCAAGATCTCCAAGAGACGAGTCCAGAAAAGCAAAAACCAGCCCCAGAAGACCATCCACGCGCTCTCACGCGCTTTCTGAAGAAGGAGAGTGAAACCCACTCTCCACACGCGCCGCCACGCGCCGTGACAGAGCCGGCGCGTCAGCCTAGTCGCTCCCACGCGCCCCACGCGCCGCAGAAGGAAGAAGGCGACTGAGGGAAGCGCGTGTACTCCACGCGCAATCCACGCGCCAGCCACGTGGCGCCACGTCAGCCGACACGTCATCCGCCACGTGTCCGCCACGTCATCGACACGCCAGCAGGAGTGCCGCGTCATCTGACACGTGTCCTGCCACGTCATCGCAGAGCCGTTGACCGCGTCGTCAAGCTGTTGACCGCCCCGCTGCGCTGCCGTTGACCGCGCCGCCCACGCCATTGACCGCGCCGTTCTAGAGTAATTATCTGGTGCATCTCAGACGCACCAAATTTTGCAGATCTGAACCGCCCACACTGTTTTGGCTCAATCGAAGTCATTCGGAGTCCATTTTGCCGATCCAATAGTGCTTTCCAACTATTTGGAGTATTCCGAACAGATCCGTATAGTTTGTTTTTTGAATCGAAGTTTCTAAAAATAAAAACAGTTTAATGGCAGAATCTACACAGACCAGATCAACCCAGCCCAGATCAACCGAGTCCATAAGTAATCCAGCGACTACAAGCAACTCTAGGCATTGGACCCCGGTGTCCCATGCTAAGTTCGAGGTAGAAAAGTTTGATGGAAGCAGCAACTTCGACATGTGGAGATGCGAAGTTAAAGATATGCTTGTCCAGATGAACCTGCACTTCACTCTGGGAGACAAACCAGATGACCTGGACGGGATAGAATAGGAGAAGGTGAATCTCCTGGCCTGCAGTTCCATCCGAATTTGCCTTGCAAAAGAGAAGAAGTACGCCTTCACAGAATATGATATTGTGAAGAAGCTTTGGAAGGCGTTGGAAGATAAGTTCATGACAAAGAGCATTGAGAACCGGCTCTATTTGAAGAAGAGGTTGTTTCGTTTCGACTACAAGAAAGGTATTTCGATGAACGAACACCTAACAATTTCAACAAGATTCTCACCGATTTGAAGAACTTGGATGATCATATTGGTGATGAAGATAAAGCACTGTTATTGTTGAATTCCTTACCTGACTCATATGATCATCTCACTACCACTTTACTGTACGGTAAAGAAAAGATCAAGTATGTAGATGTTGCAAATGCCTTGGTAAATAATGAGTTCAGAAGGAAAGATAAATCTGCAAACAGGGACTCAGCATCCGAGGCATTGACAGTCAGAGGCAGAACAAATAACAGGAGATATACAGGGCGAGGAAAGTCTCACTCAAAATCCAGAGGGAAATCATCGGATAGAAGACGTCTTGCAAAAGACGAGTGTGCTGCTTGTCGCCAGAAGGGGCATTGGGCAAAAGATTGTCCCAATAAAGACAAGAAAGAAGAAAAGGTAAACGTTGCACGAGATGGAGATAATAGTGAAGGATCAGCCTTCACAGTTTCATCATATGGCCAGTCTAATGAATGGATTATAGATTCCGGATGTTCCTACCACATGTGTCCAAACAAGCAGTGGTTCTCGAGCTTACGAGAATTCGATGGAGGAGTTGTCCTGATGGGTAACGACCAAGCTTGCCAAACAAAGGGGATTGGAATAATTCAACTGAAGATACATGATGGAACAATCAGAATTCTTGAAGATGTTCGGTATGTACCAGATCTAACAAAGAATCTCATCTCAGTGGGAGTTTTAGACTCCAAAGGTTACAGAATAACCATGGAAGGTGGAGTCATCAAAGTTGTTCGAGGAGCATTTGTTGCAATGAAGGGTACTCGACAAGGAAATTTATATTTCCTAGACGACTCTACAGTCACAGGGATAGTGGCTGTCTCCACCAGCTCAGAAGATGATGTATCAGACACTTCCAGACTTTGGTACAAGCGCCTAGGGCATGTCGATGAGAAGGCTTTACAAGGGTTGGTAAAGCAAGGCCTATTGAAAGGCGCCAAAACAAGGAAGCTTGAGTTCTGCGAGCATTGTATACTGGGCAAGCAAACAAGAATCAAGTTTGGTACTGCTATTCATCGTACCAAAGGGATTCTAGACTACGTTCACACCGATGTATGGGGTCCTTCCAAGAATGCTTCATTGGGAGGCAAACACTACTTTGTGTCGTTCATTGATGATTTCTCAAGAAGAGTTTAGATTTACACAATGAAGCATAAAGATGAAGTATTAGAAATCTTTCTTATGTGGAAGAAAATGATTGAGACCCAGACAGGCAGAAAGATCAAAAAGCTCAGATCTGACAATGGCGGGGAATACACATCAGATCCCTTCTTTGAGGTTTGCCAGAATGAAGGGATAGTGAGACATTTCACAGTTCCTGGAACACTGCAGCAAAATGGAGTTGCAGAACGCATGAACCGCACTTTGGTGGAGAAAGTCCGGTGTATGTTGTCACATTCTGGATTGAGCAAGGCATTTTAGGGCGAGGCATTGAACTATGCTCGTCATCTTGTTAACCGACTACCTACTGCAGCACTAGATGGCAAGACTCCCATAGAGGTATGGTCAGGAGTGCCAGCTACTGATTATGATCAGCTACGTATCTTCGGATGTCCAGCCTATTTTCATGTTACAGAATCTAAGTTGGATCCAAGAGCCAAGAAAGCCATCTTCTTGGGCTTCAGTGACGGTGTCAAGGGATACAGACTCTGGTGTCCTGAATCAAAGAAAGGATTCACTAGAAGAGACGTTACCTTTGATGAGTCTACAATGCTGAAGCAACCAAATCCTCAAGAAAATGATGAAGCATTGAAGAAGTCAGTGCAGGTGGAGTTTGAGACTCCAGCAAAGACTAGTCAGCCATTCAACCATCCTGAAGAAGTCTCAGTGGATAGCTCTGAAGAGAGTTCAGATGAAAATGAAGATCCAAAGGCCCCACAACAAACAGAACCCATTGCAATCAGGAAAGGAAAAAGGGTTACTAAGCAACCCGGTTGGATGACCGATATGGTAGCCTATGCACTTCCAATCATTGAAGACAATGTTCCTTGCACTTTCAAAGAAGCCGTGCAGCATGCAGAAAGTGTCAATTGGAAGGAGGCTATGGATGAAGAGATCGGGTCACTTCACAAGAACCAGACTTGGGAGTTGGTGCAACTTCCAAAGGAAAAGAAAGCAATTGGGTGCAAGTGGGTTTACACCAAGAAGAAAGGCATTCCAGGCAAAGACAACATCAGATTCAAAGCTAGATTGGTAGCTAAAGGCTATGCTCAGAAGGAAGGAATAGACTACAATGAGGTATTCTCACCTGTTGTAAAGCACACGTCTATTCGTATCTTGCTAGCTTTGGTTGCACAGTTTGATCTCGAGCTCGCCTAACTCGATGTCAAAACTGCCTTTTTACATGGAGATCTTGAAGAGGAGATATACATGTCCCAGCCAGATGGTTTCAAAGTTGCTGGCAAAGAGAATTGGGCCTGTAAGCTGAACAAATCATTGTACGGATTGAAGCAATCCCCGAGACAGTGGTACAAGAGATTTGATCGGTTCATGATAGAGAAAAAATACACAAGAAGTCAATTTGATCATTGTGTATATTTCCGTAAGCTTCCAAATGGGTCCTTTATCTATTTGCTCTTATATGTAGATGATATGTTAATTGCATCAAAGAGCAATGAGGAGATTGACAAACTCAAGGCACAGTTAGCAAGGGAGTTTGAAATGAAGGATTTGGGAGAAGCAAAGAAAATTCTTGGCATGGAGATCAAGAGAGACAGGAAGAAGGGCATGGTTCATCTGACACAAACTCAATACTTGAAAAAGGTGTTAGACAGATTTGGCATAAATGGGAAAACAAAAGCTGTGAATACACCATTGGCCCCTCATTTCAAACTCAGTGCTTCGATGTCTCCACACACAGAAGAAGAACGGAAGCATATGGCACAAGTTCCATATGCAAATGCAGTTGGTGCATTAATGTATGCTATGGTTTGTACAAGGCCTGACATCTCACATGTTGTGAGTATGGTAAGCAGGTATATGCATGAGCCAGGAAAAGATCACTGGTAAGCAGTGAAATGGATCCTAAGGTACATATATGGCACGGTTAATCTGGGATTGAAGTTCGAGAGAGATAACCGACTTGGTCAGAATTTGGGTGGATATGTGGACTCAGATTATGCTAGTGACTTGGACAAACGCCGATCAACAACAGGGTATTTATTTACGCTTGCTAAAGGGCCAGTGAGTTGGAGGTCAACGCTTCAGTCAACGGTGGCTTTGTCTACTACAGAGGCAGAGTACATGGCAGTGACGGAAGCCTTTAAGGAAGCTATTTGGCTACATGGGTTGATTGAGGACTTGGGTATTGTTCAGAAGCACGTTAAGGTGTACTGTGACAATCGGAGTGCCATTTGTTTGGCAAAGAACCAGGTTCATCATTCCCGCACTAAGCACATTGATGTCCGTTTCCATTTTATCCGAGAAATTGTGAATGAAGGGGATATTCTGCTTCAAAAGATTAGTATTGCAGATAATCCAGCCGATATGCTCACAAAAGTGGTTTCTGGGATCAAGTTCCAACACTGTTTGGACTTGGTCAACATCTCTCGGAACTGAGCACCTTCGAGTGCATGGCAGTGTTGATCGATCACTATGTCGGATAAGAGAATCCTCGCCAAGGTGGAGATTTGTTGAAGATTGGGCTAAAGATTCAGCCACGAACTACTCACATGGGTTGAGGGGGTGATTTGTTAGATATCACCCCATGTGAGGGGTGATTCCTTCACATGTGAGTGCACAAGCTTGCCAACCTACAAAGGTAAGTTGGCCATGTGAAGAAAGCCACCGAAAGGAGAAAATGTGAGTTGGCCATGTGAAAAAAGCCATCGAAAAGAGAAGAAGTGGGCTGGTAGCCAGCTCACTTGAAAGCCTCTTCACCTGCATCTGTAATGTGTATATATAGAGAGGCTAAGGAGAGTTGATTGAGTGTGAGTGAACAACTATCTGAATGTATTGTTTGTAATTCTTCCATTTCTCTCCATATAGTGAAATCTGCTGCCCGTGGACGTAGGCGACTTGCCGAACCACATTAAACTCTTGTGTTATTGCTTGTTTGTGTTTCCTGGTGTGCCCCCGATCCACAACAGATAGTTCCCTAATGAAAGCCTTGGATTTTCAATAGTGACTGCTTGTAATTTAGTTAGAAGCAGCGGTTTTGACATCCATGTCTCTACTTAATTCATTTACTTTAAATGATGTCCAACATTATTTAATCAATTTCTCTTTATTATTAAACTCAAAACAAGTATTTATGCCACAACATAGCACCTGCTTCATGATCATAGGACACAAGATTTATACACCTTTGGAATACCAAGAACAAATACACCAGTTTTACTATTTTTTTGCTGTTAAGCTTCCAAGGGAAAGTCTACTACTTTCTTACCAATTATGAAGCCGAGAAATCTAGCCAACTATTTGGAAGGAATCTAATTCCTCATAAACAATTTAATTGCTAATCAAGTATATAAATGCTTGATAACGATACACTATGGTGTAAGAAACGGTTTTGGAAAATATGATTTTTCCTTAATTTTGGTCTATTTTTTAGGGGAGACCCATACGTCAAAGTTGGCGGGTCTAAATAGTAACGTGTTCTATGTCGCGTTGTAATTCACGTGGTATATTTGGTTGCTCAAAATCATTATCGGGTGAATGGGAAATTGAAGCCAAAGAGAGCTCTATGGAAATGGTGTTTTTGGTGAAATTTCCTATATGTTTGGTTTAAGGCTTGTCCCACATTGATTTGGTGGGCAAACGTTTTTTTTTTTTAGAAAGTGGAGGGCTTGACCCCCTACAAAATGGGAACTTCACTCAACAAAACCTGCACTAAATGCTCAGGAACCTCAGCCATCCAAACTCGCTTGTCTGGACCTTCCTTGGCCATTTGTGCCAAATGATGAGCCATAACGTTGCCACTCTCGAAAATTGCTTGCTATGATAGATGGCACATTGTAAAAAATGACCAAACGAAGCACTAAGATGACCGTCCTCTCGAAGTGCCTTCACCACAGTAAGAGAATCACCTTCCAATTGAATGTTTGTTAACCCCAACTCGGCTGCAAAATCTAGTGCCTTGACAGTCGCAATAGCTTCAATGTAATCTACCTCCATCCATGTTGGAAGTTGGTCTGATAAAGCTGCTATAGGCACTCCCTTGTGATCACGAATCATGACCCCCACACCACAGGCCTTCTGCCTCGTGAACATGGCCCCGTCGAAGTTCACTTTAAGGGTCGCCCCATCTGGCGGTCTCCAACAAAACAGTGAGGCAGTACAGAAGGGGAATGCTAAAACACCCCTAAGCCTTAGCATAGCAGGCTCGGAACCTCGCGGTGAGGCACATAGGCTGGCTTGACAAAACTGGAGTAACCCTGACGCCTCTAGCTTTGGTCCGGTGCCTGTACACCTACATATATATATGAGCAGTGAGCTAAAGCCCAGTGAATAACATAATGCGTAAAGAGGTTAAGAATGAAATGTCCTTACAGTAATGAAAACAGTTCATTAAACAATATTTCAGTCTTTCAGTCAGAACAGTTATTCAGTCATATGTGGTACACCCATTAGCTTAGCATAAACAGTAGGTCTTAAAGACCGAACAGTAATGATGGCCATCAATCAGTAAACAGTAGTGGTTCCACGAGGGAACCGACAGAGATCTCTGTAACAGTAACAGTAAACAGTAGGTGCTAAGGATGCCACAGTACAGTTCAAAAATAAAGGACATACATTCATTCAGTAATCAATTTCAGTTCAGTAAACAGTTCAGTTCAGTATTCAAAAGATAATCATTTTGAACATATCTTTACACAATTGTTACTCACAGAGTTTGGGCTAAGTATGCTAGAGCGTGTCTCCCCAGTCGCCAACCCTACACAGTTCACAGGTTGAACACACACTAAGCTACACAGTTGGGAAATATCATAACTTAATCCCTAATTTGCTTGGGTGTGTTCTACATCTATATCCTCATTAAGATGTCTTAAACTAGGCCTAAGAATGCCTAGAATGGAATGAGGATGCAAAAATACACTTAGAAAATATTTTGCAAAATTTGCTGAAAATAGGAGCCTCGCTCGAGCGAGCCTTCCTTCGCTCGAGCGAGCTTCCAAAATCAAAGGCTTCGCTCGAGCGAACAATCCTTCGCTCGAGCGGTCTGATGAAACAGTAAAAGTACTGGATGCTCGAATTTTACGCTCGAGCCACCAATCCTTCGCTCGAGCGTGGCTCAGAGTAAACGTTGGTCGCTCGAGCGAGGAATCCTTCGCTCGAGCGAAGAAGCCAAATCTGGAATTTCCAGATTTGCCTTCCAAGCTCAAACCAAGCATTCTACCACTCTATACTCGACCCTTGGGCCCAAATTCTGGAAAACACATCTAAATTCAATGTACAATAAGTTTCAAAGCTCAATTTGTGAATTCAAAGCCCAAGAGTGAGTCAATTGAAACCATTTTTCAAACCCATTTTCATAAACATGAAGAAATGCTAACATGCATGAAATTTAACCAAATTAAAACTTCAAAGCTTGCTTAAATGAGCTCATATCTTCAAGACAAGATGAAACCATGGATTATAACAACAATATGGGCATGCATGTACCAATTCCATAGAATTAAACCTCCAAACTTGACTATATGAGCATGCATGCATGAGATGAGCTCTAATTCAACTCTTGGGAACCAATTTGTGTCTTAGCTCTATAATTTGCCATGAGCTAGCAAGAATCAACCTTAAGGACATCAATGAGGGGTTGAAATTCATACCTAAGTCTTCAATTAGGAGAATACAAGCTCAAGTTTGCAATTTAGTCTTCAATTCCACCAATTGACAAGCAAAATTCAAGATGAAACACTCTCCTAACCCCCCTCTCTCTCTAAGGTCGGTTGAGGCAAGGAATAGAGCTGGTGAAATGTTTTAATTCAAGTGTGATGAAGCTCAACAATAAGAATAAACTAAGGCCCACTCAATGGCAATTCCGTAAATAAGGCAACTTATATGTTTAGCTTATTTTAATCTAATTTAATCATACTTAATCACATTTTAGATAAATATACCATTAAATCACAAAAATCCTACTGATCATGAAACACTAAACAATTTTCAGTTCGGCCGCCGATAAGGCCTTCAATTTGTAATTTAAACATAAAACACGAACAGATAATCAAATAATCAAAAGATAAAAATGCAATACAATAGACACGCTCAGTCAATTCAGTTTCAATTTTCAATCAGTCCGTTCAGTACTCCAGTTAGTCCAATTATCGGTCATAAACAGTCTAGTTTAGCAGTAATCAGTACGTATTTCAGTAAATTTCGGTAAACAGTATGGGGGTTGTTACAGGGCACAATCCACATTGCGTGGTTTTTTTAGTGGATCATGGAAATGAGAG